>CM034358.1:92303819-92336561 GCA_019925275.1 Mytilus edulis
TAAATTCATAACTCGCAGGTTTAATATATGTGGTACAAATAAATAGTTTGCGCGGTAATTTTCTGTTCATAAATTTCTTAACATATAGTTAAAAATGCAAATCCTTTTTTTTTAATTTGTTTGATAAATATTCGTTTTTTTAGCTCCTCTAAGCGTCGATTGGTAAACTACTTTTGTGACAGTAAAATCTACATTTACGAAGGAAAAGCTTAAAACAAACAATTCAGTTATCTCCTAATGAGATGAGGAGAGAAGAAAATACAAATAGAGGATCAGCAAATGGTTTACAACATTTCTTGACTATTTAGTATTACAGTTAATTGCGTCTTTTCGAAGTAAACACATTAATACCAATCAGTGGACCGGTAAACACTGATCACATTAAAGCCAATCAGTATACCGGTATAATTAAATACGGGGAAGTTATCCAATGTCCCATCTTTATCTTAAAAGGTCAATGACAAAACATTTGTTCTAGTTCATTAGTTCCCACTTCTATTTTTCTGTTTTACATATCATTTCTGAAAAACCACAAAATAGAAACAGGGCAAATGAAAATTGCTAATCAGCCTTGTTTTGGTAATGAACATCACGGATTAACAACTGAAGATGTCAAATTCAATTTTTTATAAAAGTTTGATATTATATAACTTCAACTTTCTCATTAATTTGTGTATTGGAACATTTCTATTATTTAATACGGGCTATTTGTTCCAATCTGATTATGCTGATTAAAATCCCTAACTATAGTACGGTCGAGTTTCATTTTAAATTATCAAAAGTTTAACTCTTATTCGCTTATAATTAGATAGATGGTTCTTCACATGTGAGTAGTTTTATTGATTATTTCTGCCAATTTAATGAAAGACAGCTGTAATTGACTGGAATGATATTTGTTATATCTTAGGTTCCTGACATGTGACACAATATAAGTCATTAACTTTAACCATTAAAGCCAAAAGCAACACTACACCAAAATTGTCAGTACTTGCGTAAAACCGTCATTTTATTTGCAATATTCGTAATAAAGTTAAGAAATGACCCATGTGTATAATGAACACCTTGTACGTAAACCTCTTCGTCAAGATGATGGATTTATTCATCAGGTAACCAAACTCATAAACCTGACTTGTTCCATGGAATTTCGTTATGTAAAGATGTTGAAATTAAATTTGGTGGAATTTCTGTTGGTCAGTGTCTGTTCCTTTTTAGGTATGGCGTTGTCAGTTTATTTGTGAATTGCTGAACGTGCATATCCCTTTGATATCTTTTGCTTATGTCTAAAATACATAACAATAGTTACATCATTAACACAAAAATTTGTTATACTTTTCAATAAATTTTTTTTAATTTTCAATAAAAAGTTTTATTGAAACTGCTTTTAGCTTCAAAAATAAGACTCAAACTGTTATAACAAGTAATGTGTTTAAAAAAAAAAATAATAATACAGCTATAAAAAACATTTTTTTGTTAATTATAATTCATTGTAATATTAATGTGAAATTATCAAATCAGTGCTAGAATTATAGAAGTTATTTGCATGTTAATCAGTTGCATAAAACAACCGAGTAATGAAAGTATTATGGAACAATTAACCGATTTACTACTATCTAGTATCTTCGATGAGTTTTAAATTAATTTTTATTAGAGCATATCCGATATGTAGTACTTGATGGCAAATAAAACGCTCACATTTACGTCATTTTGTAAGCGATTTATTATATATTGTTTTCTCAATATCAAATAATTTCTCAAAATGAACCTTTAGTCGATATTTGTATTCAGCAATTTATGAAAAGGAATTCATCAAAACAATTTAATGATTAACAACATTTAAGTGACACATACATTTAAATAGCGCAAAATGGTGTACTATGAAAAATGACAACGACAAATCAACACCTATACATGCATAAAATGGAGGTATACTTTTGTATGTTTTCACTTAAAAAAAAATTGTAATCATTTTTACCAACTTGTCAAATTGGCTTAAATAAACTCATCATAGATACAAGGAATACATTTTGTAAATACGCCAGACACGCGTTACGTCTACAAAAGACTCATCAGTGACGCTCGAATCCAAAAACGTTAAAAAGAAAGAGTCCCTTAAAACACTTTTATATCAAATATATTATCATCTTATTTTATGTGCCATAACATTTCCATTGCAATTGTGTTTGAATTGACAGAAGTGTACCGATATTAAAATAGTGAATGACATTTGTATACTAACAACACAAGCATTCCTAGAGAATTTACGTATAAATAGGAATGAAAAATATATATTAACAACATAAATCAAGAATAGTCATTCCAAGAAGCAAACAATCAATTCTTAAAACATTGAAAAGCATTTAAATTAAATTGGTCTTATCATTTATTCTAAAACAGTAATTTTTATTTACTTCCTATTCATTTAAATAATAGATTCTTTCATTACAAGTCTTTCGATGACTCTTTAGACAGCTATCGCTAATGGAAATGTACCTAATCCTTAGACAGTAGTTATAGAAGAGAGTCATTCAATTCTAGAATCAACGTCCAATAACAAAAAGGAGATTATATTGACAAATAAATATGACACTTTTAAATGATACGGGATGCATTCAGTAGTTTACCTTAATTTGTATCTGCATATTAGATGTACACGACGTTATCAAATTTGAAATTTAATTCTCTGCAGCTTTTAACAAGGATAAGTGATATATGAATTATCTAATTCCATTAAATGTTGTCGCTTATTTTTTTAATTAAAATATTAAGTAACATCCATAAAAACATGAAAAAGTGTTCAGATAACTTCCTTTTTTGAATTCTCGTCGTTCAAGCACAAGAAAAAAATCTATCTATAAAGACCCCTAGTTGAAATAAGTTATAAAAAATGAATCTATGCACTATTCCGTATCCAAAACAGTTGACAGTAGCTTTTCAAAGATCAAATAATAGAAAGAACGTAAATAACTATGATATTAGCAATATGAATTGTTTTCCATTTTCTTACGCATCAGTTCTCTTTGGTACAAACAGTCTGGTTATTATCTTGGTTTAAACGTCGGTAAACTTACAGCCAACAGTAATAACTGTGTCTATAGCAAACGCATTGAGACAATCTATATTTAGGCTTTTCAACTTGTTTCATACGAAAGTCACTAACGAGTCTTTTGTAGACTAGCTATATAGACTCGTTTTGACTATCTTTATTACAACTTTGAATCCAGCGTCACAAACGAGTCTTTTGTAGACCAGACACGCGTCTGACGACTATAATTAGTTGCAATAATTACCTCATTGATGATTCTCCATCTAAACCCCAAAAAACGTTATGCGTCACAAACGAAAGAGATATTGTGCTATTGCCATAGGAAAAGAAGATGAGTAATTTGTTAAAATTAACAGTGCCGCTGATTACCTTCTTATGTCAAGGTTTAAATGATATATTGTTACTAAAATTGAACGTGTAAAAATCAAAACTTGAAAATGCTTGGTTGCATTGTCAATATACCTACTTGTGCGTGTCATTGAACACCGGAAAACAAGGATGAAAGCTCGAAAAAAATACAAAAAATACAGCATTATATATTTTTGTGTGAAATGAAGTGAAAGAGATGTTTAGTTGCAACCAATTATACATTGTAGTTACTATCCCTGATCAGTTAGCAATAAGGTGTGGTATGGCTACCAATAAGCCAAATATCAACCTAAGTTCAAATGAAGTAAATGTAAGCAATTACAGGTCACCAGCTGGTCATCAACAATGAGACGTTGGTCTATTGCTTTTGAATTTCGCAGATAATTGAAAAACACAACCAATATACATGTAGATGATGTATGACGTCAAAGAAAAACATAGATTTAGTTGTAATTCCTTTAGATATGACTTATTGGAAACCTTATCAAAATTGTGACATAATACGTCACCAAATTATGCATGTTAGAAACTGATCTCGTCAAAGTTAAGCATTAGTTGGGTCCGTGTTTTGTCCCGTTTGGATGTTTTACGTAAGATTTTGAAATAAAAAAAAAAAAAAAAAAACAAAAATAAAAACACTTTGCAACGACGCACATATTTTGGTATCTAAACTGACAAAATCGTTATAGATACCTTGAATGATTGAAATTGTATGTTTGTGCATATTTAAAACAGTCATTTTAAAACAGCGAAGATTTTGACATGAGATTTGTAAGATATAATTGTTTAGGGGAAGGGCATAGAAGTCAAATAATTAGGTTTAGGAGTATATATTGATATTTGCACCAAGTTTGTTTTTTTGCTTATCATGATTTTTCTGCAATTCTTTAAAGTCTTAAAACATTCAATGGTTTTTAGGTTGGTGTAAATCAAAGATGGTCGAAAGATACCAGAGGCAGAGTCATACTCATAGATAGAAAATAAACTGACAACGCCATGGCTAAGAACGAAAAGACAAACATTCAAATAATAGTACGGAAGACACAACAAAGAAAACTAAAGACTAAGCAATACGAACCCACCAACACCTTAGAGTGATATCAGGTGCCCCGGAAGGGTAAGCAGATCCTGCTCCAGATGTGGCACCCGTCGTGTTGCTAATGTTATTACAAATCCAGTAAATAGTCTAATTCGGTAGGTCACATTCGTAAAAGGAAAGGGTATTGTAGTTACAACATAAGGAACATACCCGATACCTGTCACGCAACTCGTGATGGCGTCCATAAAATTTACGATGGGATGATTTCAACTTCACCATTTGAAACTCTTGGTTTAATAGCTTCCTTGTGAATAGCAATCCTCTATCGAAAAAATCTTCATAGGACATACAAGCCCGGGAATATCGTATCAATTGGGAGATATATACTCCGTATGCAGGTGCTGCTGTAATGTTGCTACATAGAAATAGAAAGATCATAATTGGGAAGCTGACATCATCACTTTTGTCGAAAAGTTTTGTTTTCAACTAACCTTCATTGTCAATTTATATATGTAATTCAAGATATGAGGCAGACTTAGCTGTATCTGTAGTATCCGTTATCTCCAGTTCGATGGGTTAGATTTGTTCAACATAGTCACCTCACACAAATTTTGTTTTATTTAGTTAGAGAACATCATCTTTATAGCGAAACGTAAAGTTAAAGGACATTGCTAACTTCTTATCTTTCTTCCAAAGAAGTTCCTGTATGAAGTCAGTCTCATAATGATAAAGAAACAAGTCAGCAAGAAGATGAGCAAATTGACAATAATACAATAACCACAAAATGTTAGAAAAATATAAAAAGATATATGCATGGTTTGAACATATTCAGTGTTACTTTCATTTTTTAAATTCTTGTCTTTCGTAGTTTCAGTTTTCTAGTCGCCATTTAAGCTTTAAACTCTTATTGATTTTGATATGTACATTTCCCCGTGGTATGTTTTCTATTATACAAAGAACTACTTTCTAGATTAATTGACGTGGGAGAAGTTTATTACATAATGTAAAAAAAAAGTCAAATAAGTGTGCACCGGTGTAAAACGCAGCTCGGGAATGAAAACATGATAGCATCTGATAGGTTAACGTGATATTTAAACAGCAATATCCTATTTAAATTTTGTGCGAAATTTACTCATCTTAACCCTGGTATTAAACTGTTATTAAAATTAGTTTTAACCAAACCACAAAAAAAAGATAAAATACACAGAAATACATCATGTGCTTTTAATTAGTACGATGAAGAAAAGAATATCGTTTTTTGGGCTATTTTTCTTTTTGCTTTAGACAAGTTTTTATACAAGGCTGTACTTTCCAAGATTGAATGACGTGGAAAGGGTATATTACATAATATGGTGTAATCATCATAGTGGATATTAGCTTCGGAAACGTTAATTAAAGCTATGATATCTTATGATTTATTATAAGCGAACAGTGCAAATCATATTCGTAGTGCATTTATGTTGCCTTAACTATCATTAAAATCATAGTATAAGTTCATAATGTTTTAACTTCGATCTTTAGTATCCTGTTATCATGGTTATTCTTATCCTAAATCAAAATCTAAAGAAAAAACATATCTAAAACATCGTGTACTCTAAAGAAACTATATTTACGGGAACACATATTTTATTTCTAATGTAAACCCTGCAGTCATTGAAACTGACAGAAATAAGCCCAAAGGACAAATCAAAACCAATAAGCATGTATGAAATTAAGTCAGGGAATACAGAAGACCGAAATCCAAAGTTCAGTGGCCAGATTCTATAATAATGCGAGTAGATATTAGGCTGAACTATCCAGAAACAATACACGAAGGACATTAATCATTCATTTTGGAAAAAGAGGGAAAAAAACCAATATCATTATATGCATCATATAGAATGTAAATGAATAAAACAACAACAAGCAAGATGTTGGCAGTAATAAATCACAACATAAGATTGCTTTGATTTCATAAATGAAGACTGGTGCAAAATCAGAAAATTATGTATTAATATAAATGATTAAGATTATCACTCTTTTTCTTCGGTATCTTTCTACCATGCATACACTTTTTTCTCTTTCAAGTTACGGTTTGTATCGTCCTATTTGAATTTTCTTTTTTTAATATTTTCCGTTTCGGTTCATTTTAGTCAAAATGTTCTTTAATAATTTTGACATTTGTATGACAACATAAAACGTAGAGTAGCTAAATTATCCAAAATAACCGTTTGCTGGTGCATCAATTATTCTCGTGTGGTAATTTTGAAAGTACTAAGTGTGTTGAAATACTATTATAAATCTAGTAATTATTGCGTGAGTCTATTAATGCAATATTTCACAATCAAAACCAATGCGATTGTTAGTAAATCAAACAAGTTCCCCCAAAAAATTGAAAGCACATGATGTATGACAACATAAAACGTAGAGTAGCTAAATTATCCAAAATAACCGTTTGCTGGTGCATCAATTATTATCGTGTGGTAATTTTGAAAGTACTAAGTGTGTTGAAATACTATTATAAATCTAGTAATTATTGCGTGAGTCTATTAATGCAATATTTCACAATCAAAACCAATGCGATTGTTAGTACTTCGAGTACAGCAATGTTGCATACAAATAATATTTTATAGTATAACATGATTTCATAAACTTCATCTTTCTTTGTTTGTCCGTTTTATGATTTACATTTCAGTATTATAAATTGACAATTTTTTCCTATCATCAAATTGCATTTTCTAAAAAAGAAAACTTTACAAACTATATTTCTGAGGCTGCCCGTTATTCCAATAGGTTTATACTGATAATAGGATAATAGACAACAAAGATAATAGGGCTGTCATACCAAAACAGTATCTCTAATAATGAACGTTATCAATCTTTAAAAGTATTCATGATCAAAGTTTACTTATTACTCTGTGTGTAAGTATATTCTTATCAGTTTCCCTTCTGACATTATTGTATTAACTGACTAATTATAATAAATACGGGTGTTATATAAGAAGCAGGATATGCGTGCCTGTTTAGAACACCTGCGATAACCCTGGTCTATTTAAGATAGTGTTGCTCAGTCGATAGATTTCTATGCTGTGGTTTGTTTGTCTGTTGGTCGTTTTCAATTTGAGACGGGTTTTGGTTTTCAAATAAACGATTAACACATTATAAATTAAAATACTAAAACATAAATAACACTCTTCGTTGTTTTTGATTTAATCAATTGCATTGTCAAATCATGTTTGACTTACATGTAATAGTTTGTATATTAATTTGGTATCTTTTTCTCTTGGTTATTTATGCGGCACTGTAATCTAATTTCAAAATAAAAGAAAATAAAATAATTCTTATAAATGAAAGCTTAAGTTGAAAAACATTTTCTGTGACACTTTGTTCTTTAGTAGATTGACATTTGACGTTTTATCACCCACAATTTTAAATTGACAAATTACTTCCGGGTTTATGTGATTTATATAACTCAATAGATATTCAGCATTGCTTTATAAAGTCATTAAATGATTTCACATGCACACATCAATTATTTTTTTTTATTTTTTAACTTTAGGGTGAACATGAAAACATGTCTGGAATTTATAATTCAAGCTTAAAGTCAAGAGTACATTGATAGGATACGGAGCTCCTATTCGTGATATTCAAATTAAAAAAAATTACTGAAAACACTGACGTGGACTTTAAACTTATATTTCAATGGTAAAATGTAAGTCTTGAATTAAAAGAAAAGAAATCTAGAATCTGCATTAAAAGTAGGTCCGGTTAGGGCCGATTTTGGCCTCAAATTTCAGGTTATTCTAACGAAAGTTTTGGACACTTTTTTTAAACACTTACATGTAAGTGTCTAATTCAATTGATTCGATTAGTTTATGTGAAAGGTTTTAACTAATTTAGTCATTAAAAACGCTCTTATTCAAGCTTATATATATAAAATCTATCAAATATGCCAAAAAACGTCACTTTTCAGATGGTTTTTGGCCGCATTCGTGTTCATCCCCAACCTTTATATATGTTTTGTATTATCATTAAATACAACTTATATTTCAATATTATGAATGAACACGAATGCGGCCCCTTTCATGTAGACGGAAACCGTCTAAAATTTAACCAAAATGCAAAATTTTGAAGATTTCAGTAATTAAGCATGACTTAATGATGCTTGTTCGCGATATGTGTGCATTGTATTGTAAAAAACAGCCCACAGTTATGTAGCAGAAACATATTACTTTCCAAAAAATAGCTTTAAGATTACATTTTAACAATTTTGTAAAACTGCTATATTTTGGGGCCAAAAATGGTCTTACTGAACCTACTCCTTTTGATAGATGACATTTTATTAGCTATTGAAATCTTAAATTAAAAGATGTGATGTTATTAGGCAAAATGTATGACCCTATATCTGAAGCTTGACTTTATCGATTAACTATTGAACAATTTTGTTTTCATTTCATAAAAAATCTAAGAAATAAAAACACACAACCACTTTCGTTTGCCTTCTCTGCTGTTATATAAATTTAAAAAAAAATGTTACGAAATCGGGTTAGCTGCACGTATCAAACATTTACTGTGCATGCCCATTCAGTGTTTTTATTTTGTCAATATTTCATTCAGTTCAGTTTGTAATAATCTTTTAGATACGGAAGTTGATTTTCAGAAGATTTTACATAGATTCATTGTAAAATAGTAATGTTCGTTAATAAAATGATATGAACCAAATTTGCAAAATTCCACTTGATTAGAAATAACAGATTAAAATTCCTTTCTAAAATGAGTATAATTCTTATCTTAATTCAAATTAGGAAGCCAACAAGAAACATTGCATCATATCACAAGTTTTATAACGGCGTAGATGTAAAACCTAACAAATTACTTATTGATAAAAATGTACCGACATTAATTCACAAATTTTGTTCAACACACAGCCGAAACACGGAATTTTAGCTATACATAAATCAATGGACCTTTTTCAAAATATTCAACGAATGGTATTGCCATCTGACGGTCTATTTTTTTTAGACTTAATTGTCTTAAATGGCACTGTTTACAGGTTGAAAGTCATCAGAACGTTTTTTTCAAAAACTATTTTTTAAATGTTTTCACATTTTCTCTTGTTTTCACATTTATAATCCTTGTGTCATCGAAAAACAAAACCCCATTAATCACGATTTGCTCACAGATGTGAGACTAATTCTGAGTTTTACCATGCAACTAACAAGTCAAGTATATAGCTTCTGTAATATAATTTACATATAATTGATCCACAATAAACCGTAGAAAACTAAAATATGTCCATTGGGCAATAGGAGTATATCGGTGTTCAATATCATTAATCGATTTAGAGCAAAACGGGATATATTTTTTTTTCCAAAAAACCTTGCCTCACATAGATTACTATTCATATCAGTATACACGAATATGTTAATATTCCACAAATTCATTTAATCACACATTGACCATACTAATCAAACTGTCTTTTTTTACTTTTGATTTCTTGGTGTGCAACCTCTTATTCACGTCTGAAAAAAAGAAAAATCACAAAAAAACTGAACTCCGAGGAAAAATTCAAAACGGAAAGTCCCTTATCAAATGAAAAAATCAAATGATAAAACACTTCAAACGAATGGACAACAACTGTCATATTCCAGACTTGGTACAGGCATGCTCAAATGTAAAACATGGTGGATTGAACCTGGTTTAATAGCGCTAAACCTATCACTTGTATGACAGTCGTATCAAATTCCATTATATTTACAACGATGCGTGAACAAAACAGGCATACTTTGTAAAATAGTAAAAATATGGGTACAGCAGTCATCACTGTGTCACAATCTCGAAACAAACACATATTTAACATTGTTTAACGTATTCTGACATTTTAACAACTATCCTTGACTAACGCTTAATTTTCTTTGACGATTCTTAGTTTTAAGAATTTCCGTTTTTAAAAACTTAATTACGATAATGAAGAAATGTGTACCATAATTTATTTTTCAAACCACTTTCACCCAGCAATCGTGATTGATTTTATCTTTACAACATGTAATTGCTTTGTTTATTAATATATCTATAGATGAAAAAATGCTTTGTCGAGCGAAGCGAGTTCTTGCTGTGGATTTCATTTTGTTTTGACACTGTAACCTATTTCTTTGAAACCTGCTGTTAGGTAAAACATATAAAATTAATTTTCTCCAGATTGCGAAAGATAATGACGGATGCGTGAGAAATCTTTTGTTATATTCTTAATAACAACAAATCATAGATTTATTGAAATCACTCAGATGCGGAAGTAATTTGTCAATTAAATATATTAAAAAAGTCAGCGATTTCACCCAAAATGTCAATCTTCTTTAAGAAATATTATCGCTAGTAAAATAAATGTAACGCATATTATACGCAATTGATTAATAGTATTCTATAACACACATGTTTTATATTAAAAACCTTTTAATAACACTAAATACCAGTCTCTAATTTTACTAATAATGCTAGTATACGCTACTTGCTCTGATATAAAGCAAATAATAACAATTTATAATGAACTGTTTGAACAATCTTATATCATTCTCAATATTTCAGTTTATATCACCCTTGCCTTGGTCTTGATCATTTTCCTTATAAACTTGTTCTTTTCAATTTTGGTGACCTCAGGATAAACTCTAAGCGTTAAAATAAATAAACAACAAATAAACTACGCTTTACACGAATCCCTTTGTCGTCATATTCTGTGTATGTTCCCTATCGATTTGTTTTGCTGTAATCTTTTACGATGACAATGTACTTAACAACATTTCAAACGATTTAATAACAGTTAAAACTACTTTGATACCCAAAGGTTATATTTCTAACTGTACACTGATGATTCGAAGTAAGATACTCCCATTCAAATATCTTAATAATACTCTGCAAGCTGCCGCGCTTTAGTTTTTGCTGATTATACCGTAACATAATATATGATTTACAGACAGACCGTCAAAAATCATAACAGTCCTATTTTTTGTTTTGTTCAATTCAATTAGGAAATGAACTGGATTGTATAATGACTTTGTCTAAACATGAGGTCTCATTATTGTATTAGAGTACGTGTAAAGTCTGATTTCGTCTTGATTATTTATAGCTAATATGAAAATCCGATCAACACAAAACTATTGTTCAATTCAATCTTGACACGAAATAAGATGTAGCCATCTAAGGTATTGTTCAAAACAAAACTACACGTAAAAAGAAACAACAAAACCTAAGGACCATATTAAGCGCAAACGCCGAAGTGATGCAAACAACATTTTACCACCAACTAGAAAAACGAGAAGACTAATAAGTATAAGAACATTAAGAGTTAACCAGTCTCTCAACGAGGTTGTGTTCTGTGTACGTGTACGGTTGTGTGCTATTTACGTGAAAACCCACTCCAATCATCTATGGAATTCATAGACAAAAAGTTAAAAAAAACATTGGTAGACAACTGTTACGTTTAGAGAAGAAAAAAATACTCATTATAGCAAAGGTTTTTAAGCTGAGACAATTATGATGACAAAAGGCTCGCATATGTTGAAAGCCTCGTTTTTAAAAAAAGATTTATAATTTGAATGGTGCTAATGGAGCTTTTGATCTGTCGTGTTAACCAAACAAACATTATAACGTAGACTTAAAATGTGATACATTGGTTGAAATGAAATACGTTTATCCACCCCCCCCCCCCACAGAAAAAAACCTTAATGCTTTTACTTCTTTGACGCCATGCAAGAATGAGTTTCATCAAAACATTTATCATGAAATGTCTGTACCAAGTCAGAAATATGACACTTTTTTTCCGTTCGTCTGATGTATTTAAACCTTTTATTTTGTCATTTGATAAGGGACTATACGTGTTGAATTTGATTTTGAGATTGGGTTTTGTTCTTTGTTAATTTGGTTTTGTTATGATAATGCAGCTAAGATAAGATAAGATTTTATATTTAATGTTTCAAATACTTCTGTTGTTTGATTGGTAAATATTGATATTTTTCGTTTGAGAATTAAATCACCATTTTTGTGCCATTGATAAGACAGTCAAACCAAACACCATGCATCAGGGTCAGTGCTCTTGTTTAAATCGTTTTGTTTTATTTTACCTTAAAAAGTAATGTCAATATATCGTCAGGCAGATGACATTTGTCCTGCCCCGTTTACCCTTCCGAAACACTACAGATAAGTTTTTCCTGTGGCGTTCGACATGCTCAGTCTTAACAATCTTGTTTGACGATTTGAAGTTGCATGTCTTGAAAAGGAATTGTGTTCGCCTTATGGCTCTTTTTTATAACCTTCCTGTACTGGCACGTCTTGCGAACCTCTCTCCTGACCATGTTATATAATTTCAAAATATATACTGTTTATGGCTAGTTATTAAACTTTCAAAAAAGCAGTCAAATAGTTACAAATCGACTAAATTTTCATCAAAATCTAAAACAAAACAACGTTTAACTTTAATCCAATAAATCGGAAGTCAATACTTACAGCACACTTCATCACAAAATTTAATATCAATCTAAAAATCTATTGGAGTATTTAATAAAACTCATCGGTGTAACATCTAAACTCTTTATAGATATATTTTTTTTTGTGTTGAGTGATTTCTTAGTGGAAGTTATCTCCTAAATAGAAACAGATATTTGGTACACGAAGTTTAAGTGATTTCAATTCGTTATTTGATTTAAAATTGAAAAACAAAACAGAAAATAGGTGTTTTACATTGCGATATAAAAATGTCCAGCGTTACCTCTTAACCTTTTTTCGTTATTTAAAATTAAATATTTAGAACACGAAGTGTAGGTTTGCAAGTGTTCAATTTGTTATTTGTTTTAAAATTGAAAACAAAAGTTGTTACCAATTCATTGGAGACTTCTATTGCGTTATTGAAGAAGTAGAGTAATTTTCTCGTTTGAATTTGTATATACATTTGTCATTTCGAGCCTTTTATTTCGGACTATGTGGTATCGGTTTTTACTTGTTTTTATTTGTTTTATATGTTTCAAGCTGATATATAGTTGTTGATTTCTGTATAATTTGGTCTCCTGCACAACATCGTCATATTGTTATATCATGCAATTTTGCTTTTTCCATTTGATATTCAATCTAGCGAAAACGCAAAAAAGCGAAAATATATAACTCAAAGGTAGGTTAAATTCTAGATTTCTGTATGGGATTTAGAAATAAAAGAAGGACCTGAGGCTTACAAACAAAGGAAGGGTGACCAATATAAATGCTGATAATTTTCAAACATTTATCTGAGACATTTTCTTTACTGCAGTTATCAAAGTCAGTCCAGCAATTAACAAAATATTTGCCGTACCTGAAGATGTCTAATTGAAATAGATAGGTTAACGTTATGAGGCACATCATTATTATTGAAACAAAAACGAGACGAACTGTTCCAATGCAATATTAAACCTTCCAAACTTTAATAAATGGACTCTCACGTGCCTATAGGTGTCTTCTGCAAAGGTCTTATATTATCACGGCTATTGCAATCAGTCAATATAATCTGTGAATAATAACGTATAAGACATCAGCTATTGACTTCCTTTAGCAATGTACATTAATACTGTATAAGACATAGCGAAAGAGAAAATAACTATCCTTTAATTAGTAATATTATCATGCACTGTCTTAACAAAAAGTGTACGGAATTACCTCAATCTTATTAAAGTTAGTTATCCGTAATTGCTCCGTAGTTTCGTCGGTTCTGTAATGTCATACAAGGGCGAGGGGAACGTATGAAGAACTAATTCTAAAAACAATATATGTGGAATTACCTTGAGGTTATTTTTACTGCCATTAGTTTGGATTTTTTTTTATTATAGTCTTTATATTTATGATCAGAGATATTGTGAGTTATTGACACATTATCCCAACGACATAAAATATAATCACTTCTGGAAGTTAAATAGATATGGTCTTTAACAAAAGAAAATAATGTCTAAGCAATATGACCAGCACTAAACTAGTACCTATTTTTGTTTAGGGGCCACCTAGCTGTATAACGCTACAGGGTGCGGGATTGTCTCGCTGTACTAACACCCATAAGTGTCCTCCGGCTATTTTCTGCTCTTTGGTCGAGTTGTTCCCTTTAAATTAGCGACTTCATCAGAGAAATATTTGGTTTGTACAGTTTTTTCAAGCTTTACAATGAAAGGATATTCAAACATAGTGGTGCATATTATCCACACATGACTCGTAGAATATGTATCGTTTTCGCGATTTCGTGCAGTATGAAACACCGACTTTATGATCTTAATAACAATGTCAATTGCATATGAACATACAATAAACATAAGCACAACATTCTTTACAATCTTTCTTTATTAACGATCTTTATTACGATGATAACATCATTTTGATAAACTAGCATGCTAAACAGCCTGTCGAATGTGACATGGTGTGGGACATGTTTCATATTGATGTCATGTGGTATACAGTTTGACAATTTATGACGACGCATCAAGTGTAATTAAAGACTTTCCTTAGACTGCAGGAAATAGTGACAATAGTTTATGTTACAGGTCTTAAATCAAGATTTATTTACAACTATAGATAAAAATGATTATGTCACTCTTTTATCGGATTCTTGTGGGATTCTATTCATTTAGGTACATGACATTTATCTAAACACGGTTCTAACCAAATGAGCACATTGCAGTTGTCAGAAAATACAACTTAATAGTCATCATAATCTTTTGAAGATACATGTACACTGACTTAAATTCCTGGTATGGCACTCTCAACAACACACTATAGAATCTGAGTGCCAATAATAATTAACCACCATTTTTATTATATAAACAATGGTTCCTTTTCGAAAATTGACCAGTCAAGTTGTTTCAAGAAATTATCTCGTGAAATATGACTGCGTAGATTTTATGGTTTGCGGTCTAATTGTAATTATAAAAACGAATGTGTAGATGTTGATGATCAGTAAAAATTGTAAACCAAATCTCCGTAGTTTTTAGAGTAGTCAGAACAAATTTAAAGAACTAATGCAATAGTGTAGTTAGTAGCAAGTAAAGCTGGCGACTGTTTCTTTTCCCGTAGTTTTAGGAATCATTATACTAGTACTAATTGTTGTTACATATGCGATTGTGTAGTTGGCTCCGAGTATAGATGACGACTGCTTCTCAGCAGTTAAATGAATTATTTAACTTAGCCTATTATAATTCGTTCTTCCTTTTTTTCTTTTTCGTACATTCCTTCTCATAAGGAGCACCACAGTTTGTCTGTACAATCAGATCGCAGGATTTATAATACATTTGTATATATATTTATGTGTTTAAAACTTCTTTTGCATGTGCGGACAAAATGACAAATGTGCTTGTGATGTTGGTTGTAAGTCAATATGGCGACTCTTTCCACGTTGTTTGTACAGTCAATTGCTATTACAATCGCGAGTGTGTTGTTGGTGACGATTAAAGAAGGCGAATATGTCTTCCACATGCAGATTTGACGGTATTAAAATTGAAGAGAAGGAAAATAAACGGATTAGCAACACTGTTGAGGGGTGCCAAACTTTGTATAATAGTATTTATAGCAGTAATGTGTGATGAATTTGGATCAGGAATTTGTTCGTACACAAATAAAACAGGTCAAACACAGAAAATGAGAGCTGAAAATATTATAAAATAAATATATAAAAATTTAACATTTGCTTTACGTAAAATATATATAGACTCTTCTTAAAATGTTTGTATGTATTTATTTTAATCGGAATTTCCCTTTTTAAAGAATACGCTTATGTATTCTGCACAGCATGTAAGTTCAACGCGGAAATGAATTGATGTGTTTAAAAATAACTCATCACCTAATTTTTAATGACTTAATGGTTTTGATAAACCAATTGAATTGTGCTGTTTATTTAAAATTTGCGGGAAGTTTCTGAGCATGTCTGGAGATTATCATGAAAAGACAATTTCTAAGAAAGGTTTACAAGCCCATGCGATGTTTTCTCTTCTTTATCTCTGTTTGTATGTTTGTTTTATTCAGAGGAATACACTTTCAAAGGAAGTTTATTTTGTTAGTTCTACCGTACGATATATTTTGGTGATACAATTATACATTGTATGTACATACACTTCAAGTTTAAATAAAGTTGTATAATAAATTATTATTTTTCCTGAGAGTACAAATATTATATTGATTGTTGTCCAATTAAATATAATTTCATTCCTTTTGGCTTTTCGACTTGGACATATTGTTGGTATTCTAATCTGCTATAACAGACGATTCAATAGGTGTTAGCAGTATCATAACATCATATTATCTGGGTTTTTTTTGTCGGTCTTTAATTCAACAAACACCCAGTTGTACATTGTAGTTGCAGGTCATCGGAGTGTTGAGTGTTATCTATATTGCTAAGTCTTATGAATAAACATCCTTTTATTTATCCAAGTAACAGTTGCCTCGAAACAACTCACTATTTTATATACAAATAAGGAGGTATTGTATCATTTTATTATTGTTCCCAGACTATTTATTGCTTTTACCTTATGGACTTTAATTATTCTTGTAGACCGTGCATTATTTAAAACCGTTGTTGACATCCTTTTTTTTTTTGGGGGGGGGGGAGTTATTTAACAGATACCTAACTTAAGATGACACCACAGAGATATATCCGGATTACATCGCCAATTACAGTTTTTGAATCCCCATTGGAATCTTATTATCTTATCCCGGGCATAGATTACCTTAGCTGTATTTGGCCCAACTTTGTGGAATTATGGATTCTCAATGCTCTTCAACTTTGTACTTGTTTGGCTTTATAAATATTTTGATATGAGCGTCACTGATGAGACTTATGTAGACGAAACGCGCGTCTGGCGTACTAAATTATAATCCTGGTACCTTTGTGTTACTACCCCCTCTTTTTAAAGGTTTTTTTTTAAATTTTTTTTTAATTGTTAACCATAGGTCAGTCATTTGAACAAACATATTTGTTTATTAGTATATAAAGTCAATCCATTAGAATAATAACTTACATAAATAACCCTACAACAAATCTGTCTTTGAAAAGAGATAATTATAATCACAAAAAAGCAGATCTATAATCATCAAATTTTCTTGAACGAATTATTTGAACTTAGTCGATCTAATGTACTGTTCATCTATAAGTAAGGAGTACATATACGTATTCGGGAATTTTACGATATTTTTGTTATACATAATGAAATGTCATCATTTTCATCAAGGGATAATTATATCTTTTATAAACCAAGGTAAAATAATAAAGTACCACAATAGCACTTAAAAACTGTAAATGATCTTTTAATTGAAGATGTAACAGGATAGATCTCTTATCAACTGAGTGCTGTCATGCGGTGCAACTTCATTTAAACCAGTAAATTCAACGGCTGAACAGATATTCTCACTTAAAAGTGTTCAGTTCTTTTTCTAATGAAATTGAAAAAGACTGAAAAGATTATATAAAAAAGTAAACATTTCAAAAGTTGGAGTTCCGTAGATACAAATGTTAACGTATTTAAAACATTCTAATATTAAAGAACTGTTCGATACTGTAACACAAAACACAACAATAATACAAACACATAAAAAAGCACTGAAACCCAAAAAGAGGTCAAAACACTTTATAATGAAGGTAAAAGTGATATCAAAGTTAAAGTCAAAGTATTGTCAAAATTAAAGTCAAAGCCACACATGTACATATATCTCAAACAATTTTTTTTTAATATTATTGATATAACAATAAACATGATAAAGATAAATTATACAATTCTAAAATAAGGTTTTTGTAAACACTGTTGAGAAACATCCATACATAATATTTAGTATCCAATTTTCTGAATGGTATTTCATGACATTAAAATGATAAAGATATGGTAAGCCGCAAACTACATGTACGTTATTAAATTCTGAATACACATTGAATCTCATTTCACAGGACTGCTTGTCGTTATAGACTATCCGATTTTTTTTTATTATCCGATATATCAATGCGGATCCATTGATGCTTAATTAAAATCGAAGTTTTGTATGTGATATAAAGTTGTGCTAAACCTTGTTTAACACCGATATCATTCACAACAAATAGACATATCAACGTTATCTGTATGATAAGAATAATCTAAACATCTATGACACTGATTGTTACATCTATGGATGTCCGATTAAGATGGGTATAATTGAGATTCATTCTGAATCGATACGGAATAGATATTAATTAATGTTATGACAAATAAAGAATCGTTGTAGTTTTTCTTGTATGAATAATCCAAAACAGATACATAAAATGTTTATCGAATAGCCTGATGCATAGTATATCATAGTATTTTCACAATATCAGCACGTAATATACCGTTATAATATAATTAGTCGTGAATTATTTCAACCCGTATATTTAAAGCAACCTTAATAATTCGATTAAAGAAAAAAATATTCCTCTTACAGAACAAATATGCCGGTGAAGATCAACATATGTTATCGTTTTATTCATTCATTAAGAATTTAAGAAAAAACCCAAAGACATACAATTATGTAACCAAAGGTAAACCCATTAATGTAAATCTTTTCCCTCGTTATCAGTTTCTAAATACTTTTTTGAAAAGTGAATAGATAAAACATCAAGAGATAATTGGTTTCTTTTAACTTGTTATTGTGTTTCAAGGTGCAGACTGCTAATCATTACGACTTTATGACTTAACAAAAACAAGTATTACTGGTTTACTATCATGACTAATGTACTACATATGGTTGTAGTTAGATAAAATTTAGATTTTTAAAAACTAATTCTCAAGCAAAACCTTGAAACATATTATTAGCTACCAAGTCGTTGAGGATAACAATTTTAACCAGTACTTCACAATTTTGTTCATTCTAAAATATATCAACGGATATCTACCCAATTCAAAATAAACCATAACATTTGTTGTACACTGTTTGACACCTAATATATTTTTGCAAAACTCATGTGGTATTTTTTTCAATATTTGGAGCTTTATGGAATCCCCATATTTCACAACCATAACAAAAAACTGCTAATGTAAGTAGCAAATAAATTAAAATATGTAAAACATTAAAATACAATGACGAACCTTCGACTTTAAACCAAATACAACTTTTCTACTTTGCTCAGCTATATATTTTTTAAGCTTTAGCAAATTAACCGTTAACATTGAACAGTACACCAAGGTAACAAAATTCATCCACTGTGTCAATAGCATTGCCGTCATAATACCAAATTTCTTCGTCTTTTACAAAACCTCCGTTTCTAAAATACCATTTTTGTTTTGTTTTGGCAATATTTACAGTCAAACCCCATTTACAAGTATTTAATAATAATGTGACTTGCAAGCTAATAACTGAATCAGAAAATAAAATCATGCCATCAGCGTACATAAGTAAACATAATGACAAGTCTTGTACTTCATATGATAGATTACTTTTAAGTAGGAATTCCATTTCAAAGTCATTTACATATAACGAAAAGGGTATAGGAGAAAAAAATTTCCCCTTTGCATAAGACCAACTGAACTAGTAAACTGCTCAGAATAAAAAACGTCAATTGTCACACCTACTTTTACTTTAAAATACATTGATTTTAAAACAGACAGTCATTTGCCTGTTATACAAACTCTTGATAGTTTCAACCATAAGTTAAGTCTGGTTACGGAGTCAAATGCCTGTTTGTAGTCAACGAAACAGCAATATAAACGTTTTTTCTTGAATCAGTATAAGAGACTTCGACGGAAACTAAATACATCCTTTTCTCTGATTTATTCTTTCATATTTGAATCTAAAACTATTTTTTGATTGTGCATGCTGTTTTATATTGTAATCATATCCAAATTGAAAAGATGGTTGAGACAATTAACATGTGATTCGTATGAAATCATTATATCGACAAGCAACACAAGCTTGCACCACTTGTGTTTCAGTGTAAACGTTAAAGTTTCTGAAATAAGTTGTGAATCAAACGGTGGAGTAGGATGAATAAATGCTTGAATCAGTATGCCAATATAGTTTGAATCAGTGCAAAACATGACCTTCATAACCGTCTTTTTTTCATTTCAAATAAAAGTTTATGAAAAATGACTGGAATTATTAAGATTTCAAGATACTACAAAGTCCATGTAATATGAAAATAATGACAAGTGGTATAATTGACAATGAGACAACTATCCACTAAAGTTAAAAGTAACAGATGTAAGCAGTTAAAGTCAACGATCTGAATTCCATAATAAGAAAAACCCATACCTTATAGTCTGCTATAAAAGGAATTATACGTCGATCTTAGTCAAACATTCATACAAAATATGAACAAGGCTTCAGGGATCCAGAGTGTCGATAAACAGACAGACATGACACATTTATTTTATGAGGTTATATTATTCATGATCAACAAATCTACGACTTCATCGGTTATATAACGTCATTATTATTAATACAAAACGCTTACAATACGTAGGACTATTGGTTAAAAATGTAGACTTTACGTAATATTTTTCATCAAGGGAAATAATGTTCAGATTTATGGTTCTGATCATGAGGGTTGCATTTCTCCAGGGATATCTAAAAGTTGATATTTATGAATAAAAATGACTAAAATGTCAGTGTGAATACAGTTATCGTGACATTCCTGACTAGATAATACAAGACAATCTTACTTACATTGTGAATATTGTTTTATATTTGACTGAATATCATTGGAAATATCGAATTGGTAATGAATTGTTTTCTTAAGCATAATTACTCAATATTTTAAATCAGTTTACACTGATATTAGAAAAAAGAAGATGTGGTATGATTGCCAATGAGACAACTGTCCACAAGAGACCAAAATGACACAGACAGTAACAACTATAGGTCATCGTACGGCCTTCAACAATGAGCAAAGCCCATACCGCATAGTCAGCTATAAAATGCACCGATATGACAATGTAAAACAATTCAAACGAGAAAACTAACGGCCTTATTTAAATTAAAAAATAAACGAAAAACAAATATGTAAAACAAACAACAACCACTGAATTACAGGCTCCTGACTTGGTACAGGCACATACCTAAATAATGTGACGGGGCTAAACATGTTATCGGGATCTCAACCCTTCTCCAAACCTGGTATAACAGCCAGTACTAAATAAAAACGAACTATACAAATCAGTTGAAAAAGGCTTAACTCATCAGATGGACAAAAATACAAGAGAACGTGCCGGGAACTTGTACACCTCGACAACCAAAAGACACTAGAAACAGATCTGAGAGTACTCGCAGTTATCTGACAGCTAGTTCAAAGCCACTAACAACTATTTAAAAAAAAATCATGCATTTAAGACAATACTATCAATCCGTACACATCCAACATCCAACATCCAATGGATTTAGTGTAAGAAAGTCATAAACAGTCAGAGAAAAACATGACCTTGTGCAATGCCAGTTACAGGTATCGACAGATTGTAGATCCATGAATGTGTATATGTATATAACAGACTAGTTTAGTTTGCTTTAAATTTACTGATAACAAAATCAATATTTATACCAATAAAAACAATATTCAATGATCTTATTACAGTGTTGAATTGGTAACCTTTTAGAATAAGTTTATTTAAAGGAGCGATAAAGTAAGTAGTCCACTGATATTTAAATTTTGTGTCAAAAAGCGACAGTTGCGATTTCCTACTGTCAACTTTCCGTTCCTGAATTGAACTTCTAATCTATCGAAGTCTTGGCGGTTTGCATATATCCATCATGGGATATGAAAAGTGATTTAAATTTTTTTCAATTTCTTCATCGAAACAGATGTAAACTTACAGAAACAAAGACTGAAGATATTCTGTACACATTTCTTCGACAGTCAACTCCATTATCAGAAGGTTAGTATGACAACCATATAGATATTAAACAGCTGGCTACCAAGTTTGTTCTCTGGACTGGCTGTTCGTACAAAAGACACATTAGTAACCAAATAAGGTTATATGATTCCTGTTTCTACAAAAAAAAAAGAGTTGGTATGATTGCCAATGAGACAACTAACCAAACTAAACCATATGATACATAAATTAACAACCATGGGACTTCATCAATGAGCAAAGTCCATGAATGTGTATACAGACACTGTTGTTGGTAGTTGATGTGTTCTTTTTTTCTTTTATCATCACATAAAATTGAGAAAGGAAATGGTGAATATGTCAAAGCGACAACCACCCGACCATAGAGCAAACAACAGCCGAAGGCAACCAATGGGTCTTCAATGTAGCGAGAATTCCCGCACCCGTAGGTGTCCTTCAGCTGGCCCCTAAAATATGCATAATAGTACAGTGATAATGGACGTCATACTAAACTCCGAATTATACACAAGAAACTAAAATTTAAAATCATACAAGACTAACAAAGGCCAGAGGCTCCTGACTTGGGACAGGCGCAAAATTGCGGCGGGGTTAAACATGTTTATGAGATCTCAACCCTCCCCCTATACCTCTAGCCAATGTAGAAAAGTAAAAGAATAACAATACGCACATTAAAATTCAGTTCAAGAGAAGTCCGAGTCTGATGTCAAAAGATGTAACAAAAGAAAATAAATAAAATGACAATAATACATAAATAACAACAGACTACTAGCAGTTAACTGACATGCCAGCTCCAGACCTCAATTAAACTGATTGAAAGATTATGTCTTCATCATATGAATATCAGGTACAATCCCTCCCGTTAGGGGTTTAGTATCATACTATCATAAAATATATGAGAAGAACACGCTTGTTTTTCCTGCAATCCATGAATTTTCTTTATATTCAACTGTGATATCATAAAGATATCATTGTTATCATTTTAGAAAATTTACCGATGTTCGGTAATATGTTTTTGACTTTTTGTAAGATATTCAGAATTCTGGTTTTATCCATGTGTTGCCAATAAATAATTTGCGCTTCCCCTTACTTTTCTGCTCCTTATTTTATTTTATGTAGTTAAATATTAAGCAAATTTTGAGATTTTTTTATAAATTCTTTCTATTTATATTTGATTAATACATATTTTTCTTACCTAGCTCCTCTAAGCGTCCATTGGTAAAGTCAATTTGTGACAGCAACATCAACGAATTTCAAGCTTAAAAGACAATGCAGTTATCTCCTAATTGTACAAAAGAAATGAGATGTGGAATGCAAGTCAATGAGAACAAACAAAAAGAGGATCAGCATTTCTTTTTTTTTAATTTTTAATTTTTTTTTTCAATAGTTAGGATTTAACATCACCCTTACAGCACCACCTGACTAAGGTGTTACAGTGTTTCAAATATATAACAACAAAAAACTATTGTTTTTTCAAGATTTACAAAACTCAAATATAATTTTTTGGAAAATCTCTTTTTTTTCTCTCTCTTTCACTCTCTCTCTCTCTCCTTCTTTCTCACTCTCTCTTTCTCTCTTTTTTCACAATCTCTTCATATAGAAATATATATAGCTTATTTAATAGAGGAAAACAAAAGGTTTATATGTGCTATGCATGAATTTAAAAAAAGAATTGTTGATAATTATATAGCTGAAGCCTTGTCATTTTTTGAAAATACTTCAAAATGTAATTTATATCAATATATACATGATGGACATACTTTGCAATTTTATTTAAATCGACCATTGAACAGTTTATACCAGTCATATGTAACTAAATATAGAATCAATTCACATTCACTTAATGTAGAAACTGGAAGATACTTTAATATTTCCAGAAATGAGCGTGTTTGTAATATGTGTAATAAGAAAGTAATCGAAGACGAATATCATTTTATATTAGAGTGTGATAAATATGTAAATGTCAGAAGTAAATATATTAAGATATATTATTATAGAAACCCATCTACCTTCAAATTAGTTCAATTACTATCTGTAAGAAATATTAAAGAATTAAATAATCTGGGTAAATACCTCTATGAGGCAGAGAAAATTCGTAACACTTGATTTTGTTATGAACCTTTATTATCAATGTAAATTGTATGCCAAACTCCGCTATATATTAATGCTGTATATGTTTATGTAAACTGTATAATTTGTGTATGTATTTAATCCTATGAGCTGTATATTTCCTTACGGAATAAAGAATTATTATTATATGTCATGTTGTTTGCTCTGTTCTATAAATAGGTAAAAAGGATCAGCATGTCTTGACTATTAAGTACTAAGGCTGATTGTGTCTTTTTGAAATAAGCACTGATTATATTTGTATCAATCAATCAATCAATAAATTGCTAATCAGCCTTGTTTTTGGTAATGAACATCAAAGATTAACAACTGAAGCTGTCAAATACAATTCTAATAAAAGTCTGATATTATATAACTTCAACTTTCTCATTAATTTGTGTATGAAACATTTTCTATTATCTAATACGGGCTATTTGTTTCAATCAGATTACGCTGATTAAAAATCCCCCCCAGTAGAGTACAGATGAGTTTCATTTTAAATTACAGAAAGTTTAACCAAACTCTTATTCGATTTTAATTAGACAGATGGTTCTTCACATGTCAGTAGTTTTATTAATTATATCTGCCAATTTAATCAAAGACAGCTGTAGTTGACTGGAATACTATGTGTTATATCTAAGTTTCTTGACATGTGACAAAATAGAAGTCATTCACTTTAATCATTCAAGCCAATAGACAAAGCCAAAGTCATACAGATATCCGTTTGCCGACATGTAAAAACAATTGAAATGTTAAAGGCTTCTTCAATGATAGTTTACATAAATAAAAAAATAAATATTTTTTTCTTTACATGCTTCCACCCTTCTTTTTTTAAGTCGAAACACAATAAATGCTAATGTGCAATGCAATGTTATAATGTTAAAGTGGTGACGTAACACCTTCACCTGCGGTGCAGTTTCAAATCTAATGTGAAATACAAGCAACTTATAGGGTCTTTGCATCGGAACTAAACACATTTATTTAAAAAAACAGTTGTTGGCATGACACGGGTTTTGTTCTTATAATATATTTTATGATAGTATGATACTAAACCCCTAACGGGAGGGATTGTGCCTGATATTCATTTGATGAAGACATAATCTATTAATCAGTTTAATTGAGGTCTGGAGCTGGCATGTCAGTTAACTGCTAGTAGTCTGTTGTTATTTATGTATTATTGTCATTTTATTTATTTTCTTCTGTTACATCCTCTGACATCGGACTCGGACTTCTCTTGAACTGAATTTTAATATGCGTATTGTTATGCGTTTACTTTTCTATATTGGCTAGAGGTATAGGGGTGGGTTGAGATATCATAAACTTGTTTAACCCCGACGCAATGTTGCGCCTGTCCCAAGTCAGCAGCCTTTGGCCTTTGATAGTCTTGTATGATTTTTAGTTTTTGTTTCTTATGTATAATTCGGAGTTTAGTATGACGTCCATTATCACTGTACTAGTATACACATTTTTTAAGGGGCCAGCTGAAGGACGCCTATGAGTGCGGGAGTTTCTCGCTACACTGAAGACACATTGGTGGCCTTCGGCTGTTGTTTGTTCTATGGTTGAGTTATTGTAACTTAGACACATTCCCCTTTTCCTTTCTCAATTTTATTTCTGGAATAATATCATCCCAATCTGTATCCCTAATTCATTCATCTAATGTTTTGCATTCAATAATTTTTTTTTTAAAATGTCTTACTAAAGACCCTGGAAAACACATAAACGATAATATTCCAATATTACACTATATCATGTATGAAAGATGGTACAGTACTAGTGCAACTTCTTAAGTTTTCAACTAAAGAATTTTTCAAATTAAGATGCTTATCATATTGCATGTCGATGCCTTTTTAAACCTTTATACCGTATGAGCTTTGCTCATCGATGAGGGGCGTATGGTAGCCTACATTTGCTTACATACACTTCAAGTGAGATTTGTGGGTAGTTGCAATCATTGGCAATCTTACCATGTATTCACATTTCATACAAACTTACGAAACGCGATATCAAAGGATCAGAGTTTATGTTCTAATAGAATTGAGAATGGAAAAGGAGAATGTTTTAAAGAGACAACAACCTGACCATAGAGCAGACAACAGTCGAAGGCCACCAATGGGTCTTCAATGAAGCGATAAACTCTAATGTATTATTATTAGATTACAATATGACAAAAGTAAAATAAAAAAATACAGAACTGCAAGGAAAATTCAAATTGAAAAGTACATTATTTATTGGTACGCATTAAACAAATCGAAAACAACTATCATATTCCTAACTTGGTTCAGGCATTTACTTATGTAGAATATGGTGTAATTGATTTTTTTGTTTCTTACAATCACTTTGTCAGTTTATTTAAAAAAGAATTGATGAGTTTGAATTTCACTTTGTTATCTTTAACCTCTGTCTTAAACAATAAACAAATCATATAAATTATATAATATAGACAAAAAAATGTCTAATCATTTAAAAAAAAAAATCTATTATTGAAAAAAAACAAGTAGCGTCCAAAATATAGCCGAAACCCTTTTAGACAAATAATTTGTTTTATAAATCATGAAAAGAATGAAAGTATTAAGGACATTCTTGCTTAGTAAAATCCATTATAGTATTATTATGAAATTATTATAGCAGCGAAACAATTATAGCATTTATAGAAGAAGATAGTTTACGAAAAATGTTGTGTTTCATTCAGTTGCATAAAAAATCAATCGAGTAATGAAAACTTTTCTAGAACATTACCCGATTTGCCATTATCTTTGGTGAGTTTTACATTTGTTTTTATTGGAACATATCCGATATTTATAACTTGATGGTAAATTAAACGCACTCATTTATTTACGTCTTTTTAAGGCCACCAATGGATTTTCAATCCAGCTAGAAAATCCAGCTATGTTTACAAAGTCAATATAATTATTTTTTATCAGATATATGACTTATTCATCATATCAACACAATCATTTCAAGAGAATATGCTTATTGAAAAACAATTAAAAAAAACATATATTTACGTATTGAATAAAAACAAAATCAATCAGGAAACAAGACAAAGGGAAAAATCAATTTTATAACATGGGCATTGAAATTCAATTGGTCTTTCCCAATTATTCTAAAAGAAGTCATCTTAATTTATTCATTTAAATAACAGATTCTTTCATTACAAGTCTTTCGAACAGTTTGACATGTGATACATGCATAGCAAAATTCACTTTGCTAAAGATCCCTTCATTTTTGTTGTTTACCTTAATTTGTATCTGCATAGTAGATGTATACGACGCTATCAAATTTAAAATTTATTGATCTGTAGTTTTTGAACAGGATGAGAGCTATATGAATAACCAAATTCCGATCAAATGCAGTCGCTTATACTTTAAATTAGAAATATTAAGTCAAAAGTCGTTCAAGCACAAGAAGGCAAACTATATATAAAGACCTCTAGTTCAAAAAGTTATAAAACATGAATCTATGTACTATTTCGTATCTAAAACAGCTGAAAATAAGTCTTTCAGAAACTCTTACAATAGTAAGAGCAAAAATAACTATCGTGATGTCAATATGAATTGATTTCAATTTCCGTACGCATCAGTGTTCATTAGTACTACCAGTCTGGTTGTTTTCTTGTTTTAATCTTCAGTAAACTTACATTCAACAGTAATAATTTTCTGTGTAGCATTAAGCGTTAAGACAATCTTAATTTAGGCTTTGATTACCGCGTCACAATTGAGTCTATTGTAGACCCGACACGCGTCTGACGACTATAATTATTTGCATTCATTACCTCATTGATGGTTCTTGACATAAACAGAACAAAAGGTTATGTGTCACAAACCAATTAGATATTGTGCTATTATCATAGGAAAAGACGACGAGTAATTTGTTAGAATTAACAGTGCCGCTGATTACCTTCTGATTTCAAGGTTTTAATTATAGATTGTTACTAAAATAGTACGTGTAAAAAACAAAACTTGAAAATGCTTGGTTGCATTGTCGATATACATACTTGAGCGTGTCATTGAACACCGGAAAACAAGGATGAAAGCTCGAAAAAATACAAAAATACAGCATTATATATTTATGTGTGTAATGAAGTTAAAGAGATGTTTAGTTGTAACCAATTATAGGTAATATCCCTAATCAGTTAACAATGAGGTGTGGTATGGCTACCAATAAACCAAATGTCAACCTAAGTTCAAATGAAGTAAATGTAAGCAATTACAGGTCACCACTTTGTCTTTAACAATGAGACGTTGGCGTATTGTTTTTGAATTTCGCAGATAATTGAAAAACAATATACATATAGATGGTCCGAGACCACAATTGTCGTCCCTTGATTTTCGTTGTTCACGAATATAGTCCCTAGTGTTGACAGTGGGTTACTTGCCATTAATTTTTATACCCCTTCCAAATTTATTTTTCCATGTTTAATGCCTCAAAATGCAAGTAGGGGGTGAAATTACACTGTAAAAAAATTTGGGTCCAGAATTTTAAAGGAAAGTAGTGATTTGGTCCAGCTGAAAAAGGTTTAAAATTAGCACTTCGGAAGCTGTCAAAAGATTTCAAGACGTCCTAAACATAGAATTGTCCATATTTTGAGTTAGAGCCGATGAAGTTTTCTATAATTTTGACCCAAAAGTAGTACAACACACTGTAAAAATTTCTTTGAGAAAGCGCAGGTGGGATTTTTTTTTATTTTCATTTATGTTCTAAAACAAATGCACTACGAAATAATTGTGTTCTCGGACCAGATGATGTATGACGTAAAATAAAAACACAGATTTAGTTGTAAATCCTTTAGATATAACTTAATGGAAACCTTATCAAAATTGTGACATAATAATTCACCAAATTATGCATGTTAGAAACAGATCTCGTCAAAGTTAAGCCTTAGTTGTGTCCGTGTTTTGTCCTGTTTGGATGTTTTACTTAAGAAGATTTTTAAATTAAAAAAAAACCAAAAAAACATTGCAACGATGCACATATTTTGGTATCTTAACTGATAACTTCATTATAGATACCATGAATGATTGAAATTGTATGTTTGTGCATATTTAAAACATTCATTTTAAAACAGCGAAGATTTTGACATGATATTTGTAAAATATAATTGTTAACGAGGAAGGGCATAGAATCAAATAATTAGGTTTAGGAGTATATATGGATATTTGCACCAATTGTTTGTTTTGGCTTATCATGATTTGTTTCTGCAATTCTTTAAAGTCTTAAAACATTCAATGATTTTTAGGTTGGTGTAAACCAAAGAGGGTCGAAAGATACCAGAGGCAGAGTCATACTCAGAGATAGAAAAGAAACTGACAACGCCATGGCTAAAAACAAAAAGACAAGCATACAAATAATAGTACAGAAGACACAATAAAGAAAACTAAAGACTAAGCAACACGAACCCACCAACAACTTGGGGTGATATCAGGTGCTCCAGAAGGGTAAGCAGATCATGCTCCATATGTGGCACCCGTCGTGTTGCTAATGTTATTACAAATCCAGTAAATAGTCTAATTCGGGAGGTCACATCCGTGAAAAGGGAAAGGGTATTGTAGTTACGACATAAGGAACATATCCGATATCATCCGTGAAACGGTTATTCCATAACTGTCAACCAACTCGTGATGGCGTCCATAAAATTTACGAAGGGATGGAACTCTTGGTTTAATAGCTTCCTTGTGCGTAGCAATCCTCTATCAAGAAAACATAGAAGGACATACAAGCCCGGGAATATCGTATCAATTGGGAGATATATACTCCGTACGCAGGCGCTGCTGAAATGTTGCTACATAGAAATAGACAGTTCATAATTGGGAAGTTGACATCATCTCTTTTGTTGTAAAGTTTTGTTTTCAACCAACCTTAATTGTCAATTTCTAGATGTAAGTAAAAATATGAGGCAGACCTAGCTGTATCTGTAGTATCCTTTATCTCCAGTTCGATGGGTTAGATTCGTTCAACATAGTCACCTCACCAAATGTTGTATTATTTAGTTAGAGAACATCATCTTTATAGCGAAACGTAAAGTTAAAGGATATTGCTACCTTCTTATCTTTTTCCTAAGAAGTTCCTGTATGAAGTCAGCCTCATAATAATAAAGAATCAAGTCAGCAAGAAGATGGACAAATTGACCATAAAAAAACAACCACAAATGTTAGAAAAATATAAAACGACACATGCATGGATTGAACATATTCAGTGTTACTTTCATTTTCTAAATTCTTGTCTTTCGTAGTTTTCAGTTTTCTAGTCGCCATTTAAGCTTCACACTCTTATTGATTTTGATATGTACATTTCCCCGTGGTATGTTTTTTTCTATTATACAAATAATTACTTCCTAGATAAATTGACGTGGAAGAAGTTTATTACATAATGTAAAAATAAAAAGTGTGCGACGGTGTAAAACGCAGATCGGGAATGAAAACATGATAGCATCTGATAGGTTAACGAGATATTTAAACAGCAATATCCTATTTAAATTTTGTGCGAAATTTACTCATCTTAACCCTGGTATATTAAACCGTTATCAAAATCAATTTTAACCAAACTAACATCAAAAGAGAAAATACACAGAAATACATCATGTACTTTTAATTAGTACAATGAAGAAAAGAAGATTGTGGTAAATCATAATTTATTTTGTGTGATAATCCTACCCTGTAGTCATTTAAAATCCAATTATTGGATTGATTTGTTGGTGTTTATTGTTGTTATTTGAAGCCAGATAGAACCTCCGACCCCTGGTAGAAAAAAATCACAATCCTCGAGCCGATCGCGTGTGCCCCGTCTGGTATAGATACAACATTTATATTGGTTCGACAACCCGGTTACTGGTTTATTACAATATTTTAGATATAGCATGCATGTGATTAACATACCGAGACATGTTTTGATCAGACATTCAGTTGCAACAAATATCATTGATACTTATTTTATATTTTAAATTAATTTATGTATAAAATCGTTTTGGAAACATCCCATTATATATTTTAACGGTTTTTTTCAAAGACAAAGTCTGTCAAAGAAATGAAGATAAATCGAAAATAAATGTACCAAATGCATCTTATTTGGGAGATGCATAAGTAAATAACAAAATTTAGATTGAGTCTTTATTCCTTTGGGAAGACCTAAATGGAAACCTCATCAACATTGTGATAAAATACTGCACAACATGTGTATGTATGCCAACTGGGAACGCACTTTATTAATTTTAAGCTTCTTTTATTTTATCTTGTTTAAATGTAGAATGAGATGTGTAGATATTTAGATAAAACACATTGCTACAGGCTTTCGACAATATAAACTTATAATAAATAACATACTGATGACATTGGTTGCTTGTATTTCAACCATTTTGGAATATTCATTAGAAATCATTGATAATCTTGTCAATCGATTCGCGGGGGTATTTAAATAGAAACGTAGCACAAAAAGATATCATCAAAAGCATGGGTTATGACATACAATATATTCAACCAATATTACGATTTGTTGCAGCTTCTATTTAAAATGCTTCGACATTATTATGATTTAGGTTAATATAAAATACATTGACAATTCAGAACAAAAATGAAATATAATGCCAGAAAACATAGAAAAACGATACATATTTAGTTCAAAGTGCCTTAAGTTTTCTCTATTTCTCAACATTTACACAGTGACAGTTTTCAATTGTTTTCACGGCATTAGTACATGGAATTGATGTAGAAATCACAAACTGAAGATGATCAGGAATACAATTTTTTTTTTATTCAAGTCAGATTTTTTCACCGAAGCCCTTCAGCGCTAACAATTAGAATTATGTAGTCAAAATTTAACACTAGTATTAAGGTTTATCATAACAAATTGGCAAATACGGCCATTGTCACCTAAAAAACTACTGTGTACAGACTTACCTGTGCGGTTTGGGAAGTTTTAAATGTTTTTAGATATATACAAGTTAAATTTATTTTGCATATCCAAAAGATAAAATCACTTTTGGTGAAGATCTGGATTCAAAAAAATTTGGTTTGTCCTCTGCTTGAACAGATTTTGTATTCATCAATTTGTGAATCAGAATATTTTTTTCCTGCCTTTTCAAGTTCAATGATCGTTTCCTAAACATTTTCCATCTGAACTTATAATTTTATTTAAGACATAAACAATATGTTAACGTAGCCTAGGACATTCGTTCTGAACATGCATGAAATATTTGCCACTGGACGTTAAACAACCAACTAACAATCAATAAATATAGGACATTGTCTTAGAATAAAGCTGGCATTTAAGTCATCATGTTTGCTGTCTTGTTAAACACAAATGTAGACCTTGTTTATCTTCATGCCCGGATCAGCATTGCTGTCATTTCATATGAAATTATAACTCATCTACGATCAAAGTGA
>CM034358.1:92336661-92429410 GCA_019925275.1 Mytilus edulis
GTTTAGTGAGGTGAATGAGTAAGAAGATATATTTTGTCACTTATTTGGTAAAAGTTTGCATGTCTTGTTGAACTATAATTCAAACGGACAGTAATATTAGAGGAAACTATATCATATTTCTCTGACCGGTAACTTATTATTTTTGTCATGTATCAATCTCTTTATATTTCAAGGGATTAAAACATGGTTTGAACATTAGAGAGTTCACTTCTATTAATGTCGCAGTAGGGTGAGTGGCATTTATCTACAGTTTTCTTTTATGAAGAAAGAATTATTCCGAACAAGTAAGCTAAATCTGATTGTTTATTAAAACTATTGATTAATGATTTAATGATTTTTAATAACGGTCAGTATGAAGTAAATTCAACAACACTATCGAACTCCAAGGTATATTCAAAAAGTCTACCAAAGCTGATGATAATAAACATTAACAATCAACAAAAAGGAGGAAAAACAATTGGCATATGCCTTTCTTGGTATCGGCAGTTTACATAATTGGGCACATAGTTTGGTATATCTCTTTCATACAACTATGGCTTTTTTAACTATAATTGCAAATAAAAACAGTAGTGCATTAATTTCTTTTATTTTCTTAAATATCAATGAATGCATTATCAGAAAGTAGGGGGATATCTGTAAAAAAAAAGCTTACTTATGAACAAGACCACCTAAGGAACTTGCAGTTACCGTATACTCTGTCATTGAAAGAAGAGTTTTAGTAAACATATGCTTTAATGTAAAAGCAATCACGTGGATAATCAAAATCAATTAAAGAGATACACTGAATGAAACATAACACGACACACTTTAAACTTGATCAATAATAATTGTTTCATAAAGAAACATACATGGACATGATCAAAGAATTCAGAAGATTTGGAAGTAATAATTGCAAATTCATCTTTAAGTATTGTATTCCTCAAACTAAAAAAATGCTTTAAATGAAGATTTTTGGATAACAGACTTGATCTTTACAAATTCTTCCCACTCAAAATGATTTGACTAATTTAATACTATGTATTATAATTTAGATAGTTTATTGATCGTTCATTGTTGCATTAAGATCAGCGGGAAGGCAACTACCGGATTATGATTATTTATTTATGTGTGCATATATTATGATTATGATTGGTGAACTCGTGCCAGATCGCTTCCTTGAATAATTATGTTAAGCTTTATTAAAAAAAACGTGAAGGTTAAGATTCAAACAGAACTTTGAGAAATATTTACTCAAATACATTATTCTACTACCATCAAGTTGTTCTACTTGTGTGTTTAATTTGCATTATAAATGCAATTGAAACAATATACCATCTCATATAATAAGCATTAATAGAAAACAAATCAAATATGAATAAAAAGTATATAAAAAAGATGATAACACAATCTGATTAATAGCTAATACATTTAGGATTTGTATTTGAGTAATAGTTGAATGAATTTATAGGTATATAAAACTGTAGACAGACATATTATTACATCAGGTACAATGTCTTGAAATTCTCTTTTGGAATATATGTTTGACATATGTAAATAAGAATGTGTATGACAAAACCATATATACATTCCAGCTTGGAAGAATGAAACCTTTGCAGATCACTATAGAAAACGACAGCACATTTTTCTTAAAGTAGATATCCGAATGTAAATAATGTATTTCGTAAAGTAATTATGAAAAACTAACTCTTGTGCTGGCTTATGTCCATATGTTGTATAGTAATGATCAAAGAGCAAACTCATGTGCTGTCATCTGTTTATTTGTCGAATAGTAATAATGAATGAACAACTCGTTTGACAATTTGTTGATATGTGATATAGTAATAGGTAAAGAACGGTCTAGTACCAAGGCAGGATCCTGTAATTCAGTGGTTGTTTTTTAGCTGTGTTAATATTTGTTGTTCGTTCATGTTTTGAACATAAGTTATGCCGTTATTGTCCCGTTTGAATTGTTTGAGATTTGTAATTTCGGGGCCTTTATATTTGACTATGCGGTATGGGCATTGTTCATTGTTGAAGTCTGTTTGGTGACCTTGTTGTTGTTAATTTTTGTGTCAAATTGAAGATTTGTCTCATTGGCAATCATACCACATCTTTTTTATAATCACCTGCTGACAATTCGTTTATAAAATGTAAATTAATAAGGAAAGTCCAAAGTTATTTGCTGACCAGTTGTTTATTTGATTAAAATATTCCCTCCCTACGTTTGACAGTTATATGTTGACTGTGTTTATAACCATTGCACTGTCTCATTTGATTACTTAGACTTGTTATGACTACCTTTGGGAATAAGATGTCCTTTAATTGTTATTTGTATAATTTAAGTGTATCTTGTCATAACATGTTATTACTTATTCTGAAGTCTATGGTTGACAAGAAAAATAAGCAAGGGAAATCATTTTTTGAAATCCAATTGATATGAAGACAGTATTGAGATGCGTGGTAATCCAAGTGTCAACCAAAAACCACAATTTGAGAAAATGATACGGTTTGGTTAATATGAGCTCTTGTATTACAGGCAGACGGTTTAAGGCAAATAAGGTTTTTTTTACCAACTGATATTTGCATATAAATAAATAATGAAGTTGCATTATTATACATAATAAAACTTTTAAAACAACTCACGGTATCGAAATCATTACTGCTACAGGCATTTCCAAACACCATTGAGGGAGGTTTGGCATGCCACAAAACCAGGTTCAACCCAACATTTTTTTCTTTAAAAAATGTCTTGTACCAAGTCAGGAATATGGTAATTGTTATATTATAGTTCGTTTCTCTGTGTTTTACATTTAACGTTGTGTTTCTTTTACATTTCTCTTATATTTGAGAGTGAATTTACATTATTATAAGACATGACACGGTACTTTTCTATCCCAAATTCATGTATTTGGTGTTGATGTTATATTTCTTATTCTCGTCGGATTTTGACTAAAACTTAGTTCGTTTCTATGTGTGTGTTACATTTTAATGTTGTGTCGTCATTCTCCTCTTCTATTTAATGCGTTTCCCTAGGTTTTGGTTTGTGACCCGGATTTGTTTTTTTTCTATCGATTTATGAGTTTTGAGCATCGGTATTCTACTGTTGCCTTCATTTATTGCATATTTAAATGTATATCCAATACATACGGAACCAAAATGACACTATAGATTTAAAGTTAACATAAATATGTCTTTAATATTACTTTAATCAAGAATTCATCTCAAAATATTAAGTTAAAACCAACTATATTTAAAAGAAAAGTTGCCAAAACGTCCACCTTCGTATACAGTTTCTCTGCAGAGGTACCTGTTAACAAAAATTCGAATAAGGAATGTCCCAACGGGTGCAACGTGGGTATAAGGATCAGAAGCTTACCCTTCCGAAGCACCTGATATCTCCCCCAGTTTGTGATGGTATTCGTGTTGCTCAGTCTTTTGTTTTCTATTGTTTTTTTTGTGTACTACTGTTTGTCTGTTGGTCTATTTGTTTATGCCATGACGAAGCCAGTTAATTGTCGACTTATCAGTTTGAATGTCCCACTGGTATCTTTCACATCCTTTTTACATCCAGGTCCTTTTAAAGATAATAATCAAACAAACATTAACTCGAGATGTAAACCGTCAGGAATATTTCCTTGTTTGTCCACCGGCCACTCAATTAACTACTAATGCAATTATCAATAAAAATAATGTTTCGCAATCTAGCTGTAAATGTCGGTCCAATTTATCCCATGCATAATGAATAATTACCATCACTTGCACATCATCTTCTATAAAAAAGTATAAATACGAAACTAATTGTTGTGATAACTGATCAAGAAAGTACAAGTACGAAACTAATTGTCGTATTAACTGTTATATCAATTATTATAATTGTTCTATTCGTTGACATGTGCTGTCTTATTACGGAGCGTATTACCCCGAAAGGCAGGGTGAAAGAGTTATTTTTTAAATTATTAATTTCTAGGATAGTTCTTTCCCCCGATGCTTTATTTTATTGGCAATTTGTACATTTGTTTCCTGATCTTACTTTGTAATAATGGTCCATATCATGGACAGGATCTAATGCTTTAAAATATTAGGCAACATAACACATAACAGTGCAATGTCAAATTATCAATGAAATGCACACGACTTGATGTATACAGTTAAACAACTATCACAACGTTTCGTACGTTAAACATAAATGTTGCTAACACATGTATTTTATTTCATATTCTCTACCAAACATTCGTTTACTCAAAACATTTTGCAGAATGAAAAAAAAGAAAAATGCTCACACAAACGGGCTCGTTTCATATTCTTTTCGATAAAGTCAATATCAAAAACAAAATTGCCATTATTTAGCATTGTATTTTCTAACCGTTGTCAACATTTATTTTCAGATCCAATGGTAGGGATCTTTCTGGTACTCACTGGTGAAATATCGATGTTTCTACAGGCTTTTTCAAGGTACGCATTAGCGTTATCCCTTGTCGCATTGAGTATTGATCGACTCAGTGTTGTAATCCACCCACTATGGTAGGTATCATAGATCATTGTCTATATGGGGGGCCTTTATTTCTTGATACTTCAACTTCTTAGAACATTAGTCTCTACACTTTATTTATTTTTGCAAATTATCATAAATTCTTTGTATGCTTGGAAAATCAGCTGGCTCCTGAACGTAGATTAGTAACATTGAGAATGGAAATGGCGAATGTGTCAAAGAGAAAACAACCGATCAAATAGCAACGAAAACCGAAGGCAACTGGTCTTCCACATAGCAAAACAATCCCACATTCGTAGGCTTGCTACTGCTTGCCCCTTCACAAACGTTAGTAAAATTGTGAATGGAAATGGGGAATGTGTCAAAAAGTCAACAATTCGATTGACGAGCAAATAACAAGCGAAGACCACCGATTGGTTTTCATTACAGTGAGAAAATCCGGCACCCGAAAGGCTTGCTACAGCTGGCCTCTCTAAACAACAGTTAGAAAAATTGAGAATGGAAATTAGGAATGTGTCAAAGAGAGAAAAGCCCGACCAAAGAGCAAAACACAACCGAACACCACCAATGGGTCTTCAACACAGCGAAAAGATCCTGAACCCGAAGGCATGTTTCAGCTGGTCCCTAAATTGAAATAGTACTTTTTGTTTCTCTAATTTATTTTTTGTATGCCAATTATTCTTCATCTGTTAACTAATATTTTTCTATTTACTATCTTCAGATCCGCATAGAATCTTTTACCTGTTAATGATCACATTAACAAGTGACCTCAATACTAAATATTCAGTTGAGATAAATGTCACTGTACAGTAGTTATATCAACTCTTTTTATGATCTGCTGTCTCTCTCAAGTATTGGATATTTAAGTTGTGTAATCGAGTGATCAGTAACCTTAAACTCATCATTGGAAACGGTAAAAAGTAAAATCACAAAATACTAAACTCAGAGGAAAATCGGAAAGTCCATAATCACATGGCAAAATTTAATTATATAACGAATGGAAAATAACTGTCATATTCCTGACTTGATACAGGCATTTTCAAATGTAGAAAGTGGTGGATTAAACCTGGTTTTATAGCGCTAAAACTCTCACTTTCATGACAGTCTCATCAAATTCCGTTATATTTACAATGATGCGTGAACTAAACAGACATAAAAAATAAAATAGTCAAAATATGGGTACAGCAGTCATCACCGTGTTGTTTTTATCATGGTAAAAACTTTGATTTTTTTGTTTCACTTTTATTGATGGATTAATATGTGGTTTTAACCTTTAATTTCTGCATTGATAAATGAAAGACATTAAATATGTACTGACTTTTAGCATACAACCTAAACGATTGTTTTGTCGTCAAACTATAATTCATCTATCTTCTTTCATTTTATATTTCTAAAATCAGCATTTACGTTGATTTAATAAAACAAAAGATACTCACCTTATCATAGGTATTATTATACTTTACATCAGCAATAGCTAATAAAATAATTAAGACATTACTTGATGTTTTTATTCCTTCGAGGAGAATGGCCCCTTTCTCGGGTAAATTTTATTTTATCCTCAGCCCTATTTCTTTTTCTCTTTTAAAAGAACCATTTGAAACTGAATGATTATTAACTGTATCATCGTTATATGATCAAACCCGACTATATCAGAAAGATACAGATCATGGGGTATAATTATCTTTATTATTTAATTTTCTAGACTCTTTTTCTCTATTACTTATATTGTTGGTGCACATTCTCTTTATTATTTTCTTTTTTTTTATTTATTCTATCCATTTTTCTCAATACTTTTTAGTTTCCCCAATTATTTCCTAGTCTGTAAATCCTAACCAAATTCCTAAGGAATGCTTGAGGTGTTGGCATATCATTTTTTAGCTTTTTATATCTTCTTTGTTCTTGTATTTGCAAAATCCCTTAGTGAAAATAAGAAGACGTGGTATAATTGCCAATTAGAAAACTACCCACAAGATAAGTAAATGTAAGAAATTATGAGCAACTGTTTGTTTGACTGTCAACAATGAGGAAAATCCATACCGTATAGTCACCTTTATAAGGCACCGACATGAAAAATGTTAAACATTTCAAAAGAGAAAACTAAAGGACTTATTTGTAATAAAGAAATTTACTACAAAGAATATTCCCGGGTTTTTTTCTTATTTCGACTCTCTATCACGGACGAGCTAGATTAAAATCGAAAGACTATCATTGTATTTTTTACATAACACCTCTATCTATACATCATAATAATCAACTCACGAGTGTAGATGAGAAATCTATGTCAGCCACCGTCACAGAAAAATATAAGTTCTCTTCAATTGTTTTTTTAAATGCTTTTTCTGGATAGGGTATATATATTCATCGTTTCCAAATTTTACAAATAATTATATTAGTTTATGTTTATGTTTTTGCAGGTAAAAGTTGAACGTTAATAGCCTAGCTTAGATTTTTGCTGCATTGCTTTTGTTTTTCGTCAAAGAAGAACTAAATATGAAATTTTTGAAAATCAAATCTAATAAACAGTTGATGTGGCAGGTAAATATACTAACATATGCGATTGTCGGATACGTATTATGGAGATATCATAAAAATTCAAATCACTAAAATACTGAACTCCGAGGAAAATTCAAAACGGAAAGTCCCTGATCAAATGGCAAAAACACAACTAAGGAATGGAAAACAACTGTCCTATTCCTGACAGGCATTTTCTTATGTAGAAATGTTGGATTGAACTTTTGATTTTTTTGGATGTGCTAGGATGAAATTATAAAAAAGGATGCACAGGAGTTTTGAGTTTTAATTTTTTTTTTGTCGAAACAGTCAAGATAAACTTATAATACAAAACAGAACGGAAAAGAGTAAAAAATAAAAATGCAGGACAGGGATTACAACATTACTATAATATAAAATGCAGCACTAAATAAAAATCAAATAGTAGCTCCGTCACCCGTTCCAAAAGCAACTTTGTTTATGCCTATGCATTTATCCAAAAGTTGCACTTGTATCTTAACATCGTGACGACCTGCATGTGCAGTTTAATTATACTGTGATCTTTTTTTGTGATACTTCAACATTAAATGTATTCTCAAATTAATGCTGTCTTGATATATATTTTATACAGAAGATGAACCTTTTTTATGCTAAATTCACGATAGTTATTACGTATGTACTATAGGGAATTTAGCTTAATACAATAAGTTCTTTATATAATCAATATATCGATACAGATTTTTGGTTGTGTTAACTCAGAACATCAAGTGAAGATGATTTTTTTTTCATTTTTTTGTTGTTTAATTTTAACAACAGCTGTAAAGTTGAAATATTCCAATATAAATAACGTCCCAGTTAACATTTACAAGAGCACATCACATTAACCGTAAAAAAGACATAATAATGTAATAGTGTAATAGTCATCCGTTCGACCACAACATGCAATCATACCACAGCTTCTGCTTTATATACACAAAAAAATAGTACCTAGGGTCAACTTATTATGGTCTTCTGGTTAAGATGTAAGCAATCGCAGTTAGCACTAAATTAAATAGCAATAATATGATATGTTGGTATGCCCCACCTACGAAAGTAGAGGGGCATTATGTTTTCTAGTCTGTTTGTCCGTTAGTTCTTCCATCCGTTCGTCCGTCCGTTTGTCCCGCTTCAGCTAAAGGTCAAGGTAGTTTTTGATGAACTTGAAGTCCAATCCACATGAAACTTAGTACAATGTTCCCTATGAAATGATCTTTCTAATTTTAATGCCAAATTAGATTTTTTTATCCCAATTTAACGGTCCACTGAACATAGAAAATGATAGTGCAAGTTTCAGGTTAAAGTTTTTGGTCAAGTTAGTTGATGATGAAGTTGAAGTCCAATCCACTTGAAACATAGTACACATACTCCCTATGATATGATCTTTCTAATTTGTATGCCAAATTTTTGAACCCTTATTTCAATGTCAACTGAACATAGAAAAAGATGATGCGAGTGGGGCATCAATGTACTTGGGACACATTCTTGTTTTTAATTCGTTTAGATCGTAGAAACAATAATAAAACGCCAACATAACTTGTTCTTTCATATCACGTATCGAACTTTCATAAGGGACACAAGAAGTACCTTCTACATTGAACTGTTATTTTAAGTAATGACTAGCATGAATGAAACAGGAAAACAATAACTTTAAATTAAGTTAGTTTCCTTTTTTGATATAACATATATCTGTAATGTTTTGGGTTTTTTTTACAACAAAAAATGGAATAAATATTCATAAGACAACAACTTAAAGACACAGAAAACAATAAAATGATCAGCATAATATTTATTGGTTCTTTTACGCTACAGAATCAGTTGTGTCGCTATCAAAACAATTATTCGTCAAAAACCCTAAACATACAATATAAGGTCAATGTCAGGAAAATATAAACTTTTTCGAATGAGGCTGAGAAACTGGGGAAGGGCGAGGTTCTACCGAACATAGGTATAATATTTGATATGAAATGTCATTTTAGAAGTTCATAAGTGTTTCTTGTTTATCGTATTTTGTATAGATTAGACCATTCGTTGACCTGTATATTGTTTTTTTTTATTTTGGGGACTTTTATAGCTTTCTGTTCAGTGTGAGTCAAGGCTATTAGTTAAATATTAGTTTAAGACTGTATTTTGACCTATAATTGTTTACATTTTGTACATGATAGTCACTTTTTTGGATTGAGAGTTGTCTCATTGGCACTCATACCAAATCTTGTAATTCAGTAGTAATCGTATGTAAAATACTATGAAATTGATTGTGTTATTGACAACCGCTACATTTATATGCTGTTTAGTGTAGAAAAAAAGTTGAAAAATTCCAAATAATGAAGCACGGTCTGGAAGTCTCAGAAATGGGTTATTTCTTAAAAGAATTTAAATGGACGTAAAGAAACTATTCAAACTGTGTTTTCATTGTTGCGGAGTACAACGAATACTGCTTGTGGTCATGTCTTACTTAAAAGAGAACTTCACTTATTCAGCTTAGCGTGTTGCTTAACATCAATTTTTCTGTCGTTTATTTGCGGTAATAATAAATGTCGAGCCCGATTATCGTGCCCAGAATCAGAAATCAACCAATTAAAATACTGTGATTTAGTGTTTGATATATTATCAATGTACCCGTGTATTTATTTTAGACAAACAAAATGAACTTCGTTATTGTATTAGGTAAGCAAACTTATTGGAATAGCCAGCAGTTCTAGTTCATCTATATATAAATGAATAGATAGTCAGTTTTTGTGTTAGATTCCATCTCATAAAATGAGTTAAAAAGAGAAAAATATCGATTTAGAATACCAAAAAGAATTGAAATGTATAGCCTCTAGTTCTAGTGAAGGAGACTCGAAGAATTATAGATGATCTATCTCAAAAATAGAAATCAATGACGCTTTGTAATTATTACGGAGAACTTTTATATCATCAGCTTAGTAGTCAGTACTTCGGAATTTTTTAATTGATAACAAGCCTCCCTAAAATCCTCGGGATTCACTATAGGTAGAACTTTTGTGTAGAAAAACTGACATTTATGCAACAGCAATTAACCAATGAAAAACATTTGAAGCATTTACAACAAAATTAAAAGGTATACAAACAAAACGAAAATAAAAGCCAGAGCAAGATAAGAAAAAATGTTCTACAGCTCATTGAGACCTGAAGGGTGAACACTGATAGGGACTGATCTTCTAATCAACAAACAAAGGAGAAGGTCCGGTAAGGACTCATTTTGGCCTCATATTTAAGTTTCATTTGACGAAAGATTTTGACCACTTTTTAAACACTTAAGTGTCTATTTTACTTGATTCAATTAATTTATGTGAAAGATTTTAACTGATTTAGTCATTAAAAACGATCCGATTCCAGCTCAAATATGAAAAATCTACCAAATATGCTGAAAAATGTCACTTTACAGATGGTTTTTGTCAAAAATGAAAGTGGCCGCATCCGTGTTCATCCACAACCTTTATATATGTTATGTATTATCATAAAATACAACTTACATTTCAATATTAAGGATGAACACGAATGCGGCCACTTTCGTTTTACACGGAAACCGTCTAAAATTTAACTAAAATGCTAGAATTTTGAAGATTTCAGTAATTTAGCATGACTTAATGGCGCTACAACCCGATATATGTGCATTGTATAGTCAAAAAAAGCCCATATTTATGTGGCAGAAGCATTCAACTGTCCAATAAATAACTAAAAGTTTACATTTTAACAATTTTGTAAAACTGTTATATTTTGGGGCCAGAAAGGGGTCTTACCGGACCTACTCCTTTTTAAACTGACCAAAAGGCATTTCTACCGTCAACTTATACGTTTGGCTCCTGTACATCTTAATGAGTGCAGCCTATAGATAATTATCCTTATCTTATAAATGTTCGTGTTCCCTTTTTTATTTAAACACGTCTATAGTATAAATGTTTTTGAAATAGCTGATCCGGTTTTATTAATCTGCTCTAGTTTTTCTCTTCTTTTATCGTGTTTATTTGCCGGTGAACTCGTTGTTTTGTGTGTTGTTATCATTTAGGTAAATATGACGAAGTTTTTCATAGAAAATTCTAGGCATTTAAATTAGCAAACCTTATATGGTTTAACATTGTTCCAAGCATGGCAGAGTTTGGCATCATTAAAATGAAAATACATACAATAATTCAGGAAAATATTGAACATTGTCAAAAGCTAGCTGGCAATGTCAGTATCGGTGACACATTTGTACCAAATTTTAATATAAGCAATATCATATTGAAATGTTCCCTGTTTATATCATATTACTGATGTTCTAAACGGCGTTAATTACATGTATAAGAAAATCTTGTTGAGATCAACTTCAGTTAATGACACCTTTGCAATAATGACAGGCTACTGATGCGGTAGTTCAGGTCAATGAACGTTAAAGAAAATAAAGGATAAATACTACCATAGAGAGTATTTGATATGGTCGGTGTCTAGACTAACAACCAAACGATGAAAGTAGAAACAGCAATGAATATAACGACCAAATGCTTTATTGTAGAATCCCTGTTCCAGGTTTTGCCAATGACGAATCGATGATCATTGAAGTAAAATACTTTTTTAGAACTTCCCTAAAGTGTTTTCTTTGTACAGAACCTAACATTGTTAATATGCGATAACGACACATTAAGAATAAATAGACCATCCTTATTTCAGTTTTATTACAATATGAAATAATAAGATGTAATATGTTTGCCAATACCACAACTATCCGACTGGGTCCAATATACTTTGATTTAAGCAACAATAGATCAGTATACACGGCCTTCAATTATAGATGAAAAACCTACTATGTTGTATAGTCAACAGAAATGAGCCCCTATATGGCAAAATATGAATCAATTCAAACGAGTGAAAATTGCTTTATTATTGTAATTGTTGAATATCCTCAAAAATGTGTTCTTCGGTTTTAAAATCAGAATCATATGTCAATAGTGTTTCTCCTTCCTTTGTAGTCTGAATTATATGTTAGTATAAGCATTGATTGTCCTTATATTCGGATCATGTTAGGACAATGTGTTCTAATTTTTCTTCTCATTTAAGTCCAAATTTTAGGAGCATGTGTTGCTATTTCTAACCTTTTATGTTTTAATGGTAACGGTATGTTATAAACATATGTCAATGTGTTTGATATCCTTTTAGTTTAAATATTAAAAGCATTGAAGAACCATGTGTAACTGTTTCTATGTTAAATTATTTGTCCTCTTTTGTTTCTTTTTTGCCTTGTACATTTTAATTTATATATCATTTGGTGCTTGTTCTACCCCTTTGAAGTCCAAAATATAAAAGCGTTAATGTGTCTTTATTTATAAACTTTAATCAAAATAAATGGAGGATGTGTCACTATTTATATCTTCAAAGTCAAAATGTTAGAGCTCATTGATTCATTATGAGCATGTGTCATTCAACTGTTTGAATCACTATTTCAGCCTATATAAGTCAAACTGTCAAAAAAACGTGTCACTAGTTCTATCTCTTTGATTAACTGTTACCTTTTTCTGTGTGAATTCTATATTGTATTATGTTAGGCACATGTAGCACTACTTCATTTACTGCTATATGATTATCTAAACGTTTCTTTGTATTGATTATTGTGTCATAATCATAATATTCCTATTTTTATATAAGAAAAAATTTTAACATAAGAAAATTGTAATGCATCAATCTACAATTCATGCAGATAACTTTATGGTAGAAAAGCTGCTAGTACGAACTTAACTTGTCAAACTAATTTATTCTAAGCTAATTTAGTAGTATTCTGTAATGACAAAACAAAACTATGCTTTACTAAATACCACAGTTCAGTGACTTCCTACAGCAAATTAATCTAATAAACCACAGTAAAAGACAGCAAACCGAACAACAAGACCCTTTATCATATTGTTTACAGCAATCAATCAAATGAAGGTCTTTTGTTAGCAGGCAATAATACAATAATCAAATGTATGTCTAAATTGACACAGCGAAGAAAATGTTTTGTTAAAAACAGATATTGAGAAGCCGTCAAACTTTTATAATTCTTAATGAAGACCGATTATGTTCTCAACACGAGTAGATTGAAGACGTCCCGTTAATAAGATTGTCATAATGTGAGGAAACTCTCATGCTGTCAAAGAAATTCTACAATGTACCAATCAGTCATAGACAATCTAATAAAATAATTTTTTATCTCTGTTATACTTTTTAAATGTTGTGACGTGTCTTGGAGGCTAATAAACGAACTTGACATGCGAACTATGATAGAAAAACTAAATGCACTTCTCTGGGTTTTTTTTTGGTCGTTTCAAAATTAAAAGGATTGTGGGTAGTTTCGTTGTTCGTACCCGAAAGTAAAAATCAAGTCACGTCATTGGTTAGATTTTCATAGTTAAGCACGGTGTAAATAATTATCAAAGGTACCAGGATTATATGTTAGTACACAAGAAGCGCGCTTTGTGTACAGAAGACCAATAACATCACTTAGGTGTACCCTTATGAACACTACCCCGAACACAGAACAATCCTAAACGGCGAATTCTTTTCAATTTCGTAATAGAATAAAGACATCAGGTTTAGTCTTCTGTCTGAGTTGTTTAGTGAATAAACCTTTGTTTTCGTTATCGATGACGAACATAAATTGTGGTATACAATTCTTATAAAGTCTTAATATATTGATTATATATAAACTTTTATATCATATTTATTCTTTTAAGAAGAGCTGTAGTGGAACTGAATAAACTCATCAGATATACCAGGATTACATTTGTACAAAGACTCATCAGTGACGCTCGAATCCAAAAAAGTTAAAAAGACACAAAAAAGTATTAAGTTGAAGAGCATTGACTGACTTATCGTTCACTTAAATGTATATGACGAATTAAACAAACCTGTATATGGGAAGACATTTGGGAATGCTTAAATAAGTATATAGCACATTCCTTAAAAAAACATCTTTCCATCAGTGACAACACGCCAATAAAGTTAGCAACTGTAGCTGACCGTACACTCTTCGTCGTTGAAACAACCAATACCACATAGTATGCCATTATATAAGAAGAATCCATAAAAATTTCAAACGACAAAATTAACAACCTTATTGATACACAAAACTAAACACGAAAACCTGTAAGATGAACACCAACAAACTAAGCTGAAGGGCGGAAGTTCTATAAAAAAAGAAAGAAGTTATCACTTATATTGTTGTATTTTAGTAAATATGTCACTCGATCCGCTCCTTGGTATTACTTAAAATAATCATACAGGGTCATTGACCATAAAATGATTTACAGTCTTCATGTGATTCTTAAAAGTGTTTTTATTTTGTCTTAAAAACCTCATACGATATTTTTACACTTCCGTTTGAAAACATACAGTGCTGACGAAGCTGTCTAATATGTCCATAATTATTAACTGCTTTTTAACGCCTATAATGGATTCTTTATTGGTTATCAGTAATTATGTACATAATGTTAACGCAAATTTTACGTTTTATGTATTCGATGGTTCACTATATGTTAACTAAGTATATAAAACTGTCTTAAAATCACAATTATAGTATTGAATCTTATTAGGAGATCATGTAGAAAGTCAATAAACGTTTTTGTACTTTAAACTTATGTTAAGTCAGATCTTGTTTTGATATGTTTTTCTTACAAAGTTCATCAGAAAATATCAAGACGTTGTTGATAAATATTCCGTATCAACTTCAAAAGTAATACACGATGATTTTCTCGAAGTATAAATTCTACACTGCTAGTTTTGCATAGGTACTATTTTTACTACAAATATTTAGTACTAGAAATTTAGTTTAAATATTTAGTACTATTTCCTTACTCTTTCTTTACTTTAAAAGTATTGTACATGTATTATTTAGGTATCTGTATTTTACAGTTCTTGATTTGTACTTAAAAATTTTGAAAACAATACCAACAGTGATCATAATATTCCATGATTGCAAATTATAACTTTAAGAGATTTGAAATGAACTAAATCTGCAGTATTTATATTTCAAGTACTGTAACATGTTGATATTGATTATAACACTTTAACACAGTGTTGACTGATGTACCCCTATTTTTTACATGTGTACCTATTATTTCTGTTCATGATTTTTCCATAGATTGTTGTGAATATAGTTTTCTGTGACTGCTATAAAATTGAGAGGTTTAGCTAGCTATAATATCAGGTTCAATCCATAGTTTCTACATAGGAAAAGGCCTGAACAAAGTCAGGAATATAACAGTAGCTGTCCATTCGTTAATGTGTTTGAGGTTTGACTTTGCCACTTTAATTTCGGAATTCCCGTTTAGATTTTTCCTCCAGTTTTTTAATGCATGTTGTCGTTTTCGTGCATTGCTGTTCATTGTTGCTAGGAGTGATCGGTACAATAACCTTCGATTTCAATTTCAATGTTATTTCATCGATTTGTCACAAGTGTTTAATGATTTGTTCTATCATCAATTATGGTTTGTTTTTTTATTGACATACGTCCTTTGTTATAAACAATCACTTTCTTAAAAACAGAAATACGAAGATGTTGTATAACTGCAAATGAGACAATTTTTCACATGAGATCAAACGACTTAGAATCAACAGCTATAGATCAACGCCATATGGTTTTCAACAATGATGAAAGCTCATACCGCAAAGACAGTTATAAAGGGCCCCGATCTGATAAAAAGAAAATGTAAAACAATTCAAACGAGAAAAAAACATCTGACAACGCCATTGCTAAGACAGAAAAAATTAGTAAACAAAATCCAATATAGAGAACTAAACACTGAGCACATGAACCCATCAAGGACTGACGTGATCTCAGGTGCTTAGGGATCGGGGTGGCGTGATCTCAGGTGCTTAGGGATCGGGGTGGCGTGATCTCAGGTGCTTAGGGATCGGGGTGGCGTGATCTCAGGTGCTTAGGGATCGGGGTGGCGTGATCTCATGTGCTTAGGGATCGGGGTGGCGTGATCTCATGTGCTTAGGGATCGGGGTGGTGTGATCTCAGGTGCTTCGGGATCGGGGTGGCGTCATCTCAGGTGCTTATGGATCGGGGTGGCGTCATCTCAGGTGCTTAGGGATCGGGGTGACGTGATCTCAGGTGCTTAGGGATCGGGGTGGCGTGATCTCAGGTGCTTAGGGATCGGGGTGGCGTGATCTCAGGTGCTTAGGGATCGGGGTGGCGTGATCTCAGGTGCTTAGGGATCGGGGTGGCGTGATCTCAGGTGCTTAGGGATCGGGGTGGCGTGATCTCAGGTGCTTAGGGATCGGGGTGGCGTGATCTCAGGTGCTTAGGGATCGGGGTGGTGTGATCTCAGGTGCTTAGGGATCGGGGTGGCGTCATCTCAGGTGCTTAGGGATCGGGGGGCGTGATCTCATGTGCTTAGGGATCGGGGTGGTGTGATCTCAGGTGCTTAGGGATTGGGGTAAGCAAATCCTACTCTTTCTGCTTCCAATTGTTTGATAGAAAACACATCATCCAAGCATAAAAATAGATCGTAAATACACGATACATGTATCTACGTTGCCAAATAAAACTATCACGATCACACGTTATAGATATAAAAGAATAAAAATGCAACTGTCAAATGCCAAATGCCAAACTTGGTATAGGCATTTTCAGGGAAATTGTGGGTTTAACCTGGAATATACTAATAGAATATACATGTCTGATATCTTAATATATTTGTCTCAATTGCAAAGGTAACAAACAGATAATTGTGCTGTAATGCATTGCTGTGTGTCGATCTGAATTACTGAATGCAGATATATTCAAATTTATTTAATTAAGATAATTAGTTATCAAAAGTACCAGGATTATAATTTTATACGCCAGACGCGCGTTTCGTCTACATAAGACTCATCAGTGACGCTCAGATCGAACTAGTTAAAAAGCCAAATAAATACAAAGTTGAAGAGCATTGAGGATCCAAAATTCCAAAAAGTTGTGCCAAATACGGCTAAGGTAATCTACTCCTGGGGTAAACAATTATTTGTCGGTTACTAAAATCCTGATTACACATTCAATGTGTATGATATTCGTCTTATTTCACGGCCCCTGGGATCAACTTGAGTATGTACGCGTGAAGTTATATTAACGACCTTGCTTCTTCTATATGTCCGAAGGAAGAGATCAGATGACGGCCAACCTACTTTAGCTTCGTCACATATGTATTCGATCACCTGCAAAAGAAGCAGAAGTTACCTTAAAAAATTTAAAAAATAGTTGAACTTACTTTAAATAAAGCTTATATTTACAATGACCACTGCCCTTAAATTTCCTCGATCTTGATATATATGTCGTGTACAAGTTGCAATTGTGTACAGGTTATAACATGTACAAAAATATTGTACATGTTATAACTTGTATAATGCAAAAATACAAGTTATAACATGTACAAAAATACCTCAAACATGTTATAACCTGTACAAAATATTGCTTAAAAATGGTTTTAACTTGTACAAAATTTAAAATAAATCTTAATGAAGTAAATTATACATTTAAATTCACCAATGCATAAAGAACAACAATAAATAGGCCAGAACGTGTCTTTTTCTGTAGAGGACAATGATCACAAAGTTTCAGAAACATATGTTTCACGACTTATGATGGCAAAATGTGTTTTCATGTAATTGTATGTTTTATGCAGTCCATCGTGGCTTAAATAAGTGTGAAACTATTTACTAAAAGCTTGCATTCCTCAATGACAATTACATTAGATACTAGTAACTAATTCTTCCAAAACATTTAAGAACGATTCCTAATAATTTTGGGAAATACTCCTCCCTCTCGTTTTTATAGCATGCAAAGACAAAAACAATGTCTTATATTCTTACTATGTAAAAGCAAGAGAGAGCTGAAATAGTTTTCATTGGTCCACGCTTCATTATCAATATCTTTGAATCTACTCTTCAACATTGTTGGCCTTCAGCATGACTTATGTAAATTTATAACTCAATTTTTGTTTATAAACTATAAGATCATTGCATGAGGCGAATGTGATTTTGATGTTTAAAATATATATCCTCTACTTTGAAAGCATGTATTTGTGGCCTTTTGATGTTGTCTGCTCCATGGGCTGGTTGTTGTCTTTTAGACACATACCCCATTTTAATTCCCAATTTTATTTGTAGACACATCTATCCTGGCTATCTTATGTCTTTTAGTGTCAACTAGAAAGAAAGTATTTTACTATTGCCTTCAAAGTGGACACTCACAATTATAATTTATAAAATAAAAATATGTCCATAGATAGTCATATATAGGATCATAAAACATGTCCTAAGATCTATCCTATGACAGGTCTTAGAAATGCTTCGTAATACCGACCCCTGGACATTAACTGTATCAAAAAAGGACAAAACACATTAACATGAAGGAATAATACAAAAGTTATGAAAATGTTATTGAGGTCAATATCATCTGTTGCGATAATAGAAAAATGTCCTTTAAAACCATTTTTAAGCAATATTTTGTACAGGTTATAACACATATGAGGTATTTTTGTACATGTTATAACTTGTATCTTTGCATTATACAAGTTATAACATGTACAATATTTTTGTACATGTTATAACCTGTACAAAATCGCAACTTGTACACGACATATATATCACCAACGGAAAACTTAATACTAAAATTATGATAAAAGAGATAATTATTCATTTCTTATAGTTAATTATCCATTTTAAGATGGTGACGTTCCCTTGTCACCATCTTACGGTGTTTGTATACATCTGCTAGTACAATTCGCTTATGGTTGTAACAATGTTTCAGATTTTAACGAGAGAAATTTATGTATTACTGAAAAATTATTACACCAGGGTTTTCGATATTACAGTTTAATTGAAGTCTGGAGCTGGCATGTCAGTTAACTGCTACAATGTAGTAGTCTGTTGTTATTTATGTATTATTGTCATTTTTTTATTTTCTTTTGTTTCATCTTCTGACATCAGACGCGGCCTTCTCTTCAACTGAATTGTAATGTGCGTATTGTTATGCGTTTACTTTTCTACATTGGCTAGAGGTATAGGGTAGGGTTTAGATATCATAAACATGTTTAACTGCGAGTACTTTCTTGTTAATTTCGACCTGTTGATACTGTTAATAATGCTTTTTTGTTATTTTATATTAATATTATATTATATTGATATGAATCGTGTCTATATACCAGCTTTGATTATTTGGAATATATTCCAATTTTCACTTCTTCTTACTACATTTGTATAAACTTTACCTGTATGATTAAAACCGGTTTCTTTTTCAAAAGTGTTATAAATATTTCGCAGTGGTGTCTTGCCATGGCTTTGTTTACTTGTTTGTTTGCTTTTTGGCCTTGAATGTTTGTCCCTAATATTTATTTAACTGTGCATTTGCACTTAGATATCGCAGATCAAATTTGTTCGTTCATACTGTATTAATTTACGTTTTTTGATTGAGTTAAGCCTGCCAATTGATATTTTATTGTGTGTTTTTCTATGTTGTGATGTTATGCTATCATTATAGAAAACGGGAGAAGGTTTGGTACCATTAAAACGTTTAATCCCGCTGCAAATGTTTGCACCTGTCCTAAGTCAGGAATCTGATGTACAGTAGTTGTCGTTTGTTTATGTAATTTATACGTGTTTCTCGTTTCCCGTTTGTTGTTGTTCGGTGTGAGCCAAGGCTCCGTGTTGAAGGCCTTACATTGAACTATAACGGTTTACTTTTTTAAATTGTTATTTGGATGTAGAGTTGTCTCATTGACACTCAAACCACATCTTCCTATATTTATTAACCCCGCCGCATTTTTGCGCCTGTCTCAAATCAGGATCCTCTGGCCTTTGTTAGTCTGTTATTAATTTTAATTTTAGTTTCTTGTGTACAATTTGGAGTTTAGTATGGCGTTCATTATCACTGAACTTGTATATATTTGTTTAGGGGCCAGCTTAAGGACGCCTCCGGTTGCGATAATTTCTCGCTACTGAAGACCTGTTGGTGACCTTCTGCTGTTGTCTTTTCCATGGTCGGGTTGTTGTCTTTTTGACACATTCCCCATTTCCATTCTCAATTTTATTATGGGTACATGTAAGATAGAGTAACACTCTGATCGATTTTTATCTATAATTCGATATAAATATAAATCACTTTACACTGCAATTGTGGTATTGTAAATTCAGATATTCTTGCGTGCATTTATTATGCCAATTTTGTCATTTGAGACTTACATTTGATTTTAATGTTTGCGATCTAAGAAAAGTCCCGTTCAATTCATATCAAAAAAATCAAAATGAGAATTTAAGTTATCGCGATTTTAACCCTGTCGCAATAATAAAAATCTCGCAATAACCTCTGAATTTGCAGTATTTGTTAAGTCAAATTGTTTATTTGACAGTTGTTATCCATTCGTTTGATGTGTTTGGACTTTTTGAATTTTCCTCGGAGTTCAGTATTTTTGTGTTTTTACTTTTTATCATATATGTATCCATTGGTATAACTGACCGTTTATTGCCCTCTCTCTGGCATTGTTTTTTTTCTCCAATTTAAACTAAACGTTCACTTTTTTTCTTCAAAATACCATTTGGAACCCTCTTAAAACAACCATTGCTACGGTATCCCCGAATTTAGATTGTTTTTGTTCTCGGCTACAAAACACCTACAAATTGCATGAGTCTGAAAGGATGAGGATCGAAATGCTCTGCAAGTATACGATTTGTTTCTAGGCATTAAACACACACATTTGATAATTTGGAAAGTGTATACTTATTCTAAATAACCTATATTTGAGTAAGTTTGTTGGGGATTACAGATATGTTCCAATCATGTCACAACCATTGTATGTGCTTGTCCCAAGTAAGGAGCTTATGATTCAGTAGTTAACTACATTGGCCTAGTATGACTTTGTTTTTCTTATATAAGACAAGACAATGATTATTTTAGTTTTTTGATGATTATGTGCGGTCTTTGTTCTGTATTACAGTTGATGGTGCTTATTATTGGCCTACTAGTTTTCCATCAATCTTCTTAGTATTATGACTGCCTGCAATATTTATTCATTGTTTTGCTAATTGATTCAACTGAAATAACATTTACCTACTTTCCCTATTTGCAGGATACCATTAACTACACAGGGCACAATTCCATGTATCTTTCTTACGTCCTCCACTGATAAACACCTAAGTAAATAGCTATAGGCACTGACAGAATACCTGTAATAAAAAAAACGGGTTAAAATGTCAAAGGGTTCAAGGGAACAGTTCAAAAGTTTCATTAGGCTAACGATTTCGTTAAAGTGTCGTGAATTTTTAACACAATCGTTATGTATTGTTTAAAATATTTAATGTTCAACGCAGGGCGCAGGACATTTTAGCGAAAATATTTAAACTACTAAAGAACATTTTATCGCCGACTTTAGAGCCCATTTTAGCGCGGGATTTATCCGTTCACTTGTATTTTCGATAGCTGATTTTAGCGAAGACTTACCTGGTTGAACAATGCTCACCTTACTATACCATGAACATTAATTTATACTGGTATAATACTAGTACATCTGTATTAAACCTAACTACTTTTATACTTCGATTTAATCCCTAAGACAGCTTTGAAGATGGCACCCTCTGTTTGGTTTCATGTAGCAATTTAAAGAAAAGAAAGAACTTTTCTAATCAAAGAAGAACCTACCCTAGACTACATTGACACAGAACTTGGAGCACGCTACAAATTTTGCTTGTTAAACTATAAATCATAAGGACAATAATATTAGACCTCTTTACAGCACAATATATCAATTTATCTGATCGGTTACTTATAGATTTTGTCATGTATCAATCTTCCTATAGTTCAAGGTCTCATTACATGGTACGAACATTATAAATAACATGTCTGTCAGTGTTGTTGTAGCGTTAATGGGATCAATCAAAGCTATTCTGTTATAAAAATAAGTGCTTTTCAAACAAGAACGCTAGTGCTTTATGCTGATTTGTTATTAAAAAATATCAATTTAATGATGAATAGCTCAGTTAGATCAATGAGTGAGTAGATATATGTTGTCACAGATTTTGTTAGAAGTTTGTATGAACTTTGGCTTGTTGAACTATAACAATGTATAATTCAAAAGGACAGTAATATTAGATCATATTACCAGGAAAATCTTTAAAATTTATCAGACAGGTTCCTAATGGTTTGAAGTGAAAAATATATTTTTTTGCACAAAAACAAAAATTCTTATAAGGCTTTGTTTTGCTTATAATCAACCTTCAGATATTCTGAAAACTACAAACAAGGTTATTTATTTTAAAATGAGAAATAATTTTCTAATCAGGATTGTCATTCCTTGATGAAAAATTGTATGTTCTAGACTATATATTCCATTAGTGAAATAAAGCTGCATTTAACAATCATAATATGCCTTATCTCTGCATGCTTAACATGTCATTTTCATGTCAGTCTCAATTATAATATGTAAATGAAATTGAAATATCTCCACTTCATGTTTCATGTTCGACAACTTTCGTCAGAAAAAAACATGCATGTTTGACATTATCAATTGAAAATCTGATTATGTTTTTGATTGTTAAACAGTAATATAAGACAACTTCACAAGGACATTTCAAATTTATCTGACCGGTTACGAACAGTTTTCGTCATGTCTCAATCCCATCATAGTTCAAGGTATAATTACATGTTATGAATATTGGAGAGTTAGAACATTGGATATCAGAAATTATAACTTTTGATAGCCAATCAGCATATATTACCAGATGTTTGTTAGAAATTTACTTATTTTTGTAATATTATAGTGTAAATGGAATCAATGTAAGCTCTGCTATAATGAAAAGAAGTGTCTTTCTAATTAGTAAATTGGTTCTTCATGCTGATTGGCTAGAAAAAAGTAAAAATATTTGATCTGATGAATTGTTAAATATGGTCAATTTCTAAGTAGATATGGTTAGTCACGGATTTTGGTACAATTTTGCATGCAAGCTTTGCTTGATAATTATAATTCAAAAGGCTAGTATTATTAGACTAATTTGGAGGAAAATGTATCAATGTATCTGACCACTTACTAATAGTTTGTGTCGGGTATCAACCTCCTTAGAGTTCAAGGACAATATAGAGGTCATTTCTATCTGTGTTGCGGTAGAGTATATGGAATCAACAAGTATGAAAAGAAGTGTCGGATTTTTACTGATGGTGCTCTATGCTGATTGGTTATTGAAATCAAAAATGTACAATTCGATGAATTGTAATGTAATAAGTTGTAAGATATGTTATGATACTGTTTATGTAAAATGATGCATGTAACTTTGGCTTGTTAAACTACGAGTCAAAAGGACAATAAAATACAACCCTTTACAGCAAAGTATATCGATTTATTTGACCTGTTAATGATGGTTTGTGTCAAGTACATTTTTGCACCAATCTCCGTATAGTTTAATGTCTAACTACCTCGCATAAACATTTTAGAGTTTTTTATAATGGTTTACTTTTAAAAATTATGACTTAATTAGAGAGTTGCCTCATTGGAAGTAGCGCAGATGGAATCAAGTTAGGCTCTTCGAGTATAATAGAAGTGCTTTTCTATTAAGTAAGCTGGTGCTTTATACTGCTTAGCTATTAACAAATTAACAAATTACGTTTCGATGAATTTTTAATTACGGTCAATGTCTTTGTAGATATTCTATGTAACATATTTTTATAAAGGACAGTAATGTTACACCACTGAATATGACAAATCTATCAAATTTATCGGACAAGAAACTTATAGTGTTGGTCATGTATCAATATTCCTATAGCATGTGTAGTTCAAGGTCTAATGACATAGTATTTACAATGGCGAGTTTACTTTTATTATTGTTTCTATAGCGTTAATGGGATCAATTAAAACTTTTCCATTATGAAAAGAAGTGCCTTTAAAACTAGTAATCTAGTGTGTTATCCTGATTTGTTATTAAAAATAAACAATTTAAACTTATGAATTGTTTAGTGAGGTCAATGAGTTAGTAGATTTGGGAAAAGTTTGCATACAACTTTGGCTTGCTGAACTATAATCTAAAAGGAAAATAATATTAGATCACATTACAGGAAACAATATCATATTTCTCTGACCGGTAAATAATGGTTTTTGTCATATATATCAATTTCTTTATAGTTCAAGGGATAAAAACATGACTTAAACATTAGAGAGTTCACTTCTATTAATGCCAGTAGGGTAAGTGGTATTAATCTAAAGTTTTCCTTTATAAAGAAAGATTTCTTCCTAACAAGTAAGCTAAATCTGATTGGTTATTATAACGATTGATGAATGATTGAATGATTTTTAATAACGGTCATTATGAAGTAAAAACAAATTCAACAACACTATCGAACTCCAAGGTATATTCAAAAGGGGAAGTCTATCACAGCCGACGACAATAAACGTTAACCATCAACAGAAAGGAGGAAAAACAATTGGCATATTCCTTACTTGGTTTCGGCAGTTTACATAATTGGGCACAGAGTTTGGTATATTTTTTGCATACAACTTTTGCTTATTTAACTATAATTGTAAATAAAAACAGTTGTACACTAACTTTTTTTTATTTTCTTAAATATCAATGAATGCATTATAAGAAAGGAGGGGGATATCTGTTAAAAAAGAATTACTGAAAATCATAAAAAAACGTTCTTACATATGTCTTAAAATCGTCAACTTCATCTATATGTATATTGTTGTTAAAGAGCTTGGATATGTTTCGTTTTGTGAAACCACATACGGAACAAGCAGGAACCGTATACTTTGTCATTGAAAGAAGATGTTTAGTAAACATATGCTTTAATGGAACAGCAATCACATGAATAACCAAAATCAATTAAAGAGATACACTGAATGAAACATAATACGACACACTTTAAACTTGATAAGTAATAATTATTTCATAAAGAAACATACATGAACATGATCAACGAATTCAGAAGATTTGGAACAAAATTGAGAAAGGAAATGGGGAATGTGTCAAAGCGACAACAACCCGACCATAGAGCAGACAACAGCCGAAGGCCACCAATGGGTCTTCAATGTAGCGAGAATTCCCGCACCCGTAGGTGTCCTTCAGCTGGCCCCTAAAAATATGTATACTAGTACAGTGATAATGGACGTCATACTAAACTCCGAATTATACACAAGAAACTAAAATTAAAAATCATACAAGACGAACAAAGGCCAGAGGCTCCTGACTTGGGACTTGGAAGTTATAATTGCAAATTCATCTTTAAGTATTGTATTCCTTAAACTACAAACGTGCATTAAATGAAGAGGTTTGGACAACAGACTTGATCTTTACAAATTCTTTCCAATCAAAATGATTTGACTAATTTAATACTATGTTTGTTGATCGTTCATTTTTGCATTACGTCAACGATGAAGGCAACTACCTGTTTATGACTATTTAGTTATGTGTGCATATATTATGGTTATGATTGGTGAACTCGTGCCAGATCGCTTCTTTGAATAATAATGTTCAGCTTTATTTCAAAGAAAACATGAAGGTTAAGATTTAAACAAAACTTTGAGAAATATTTACTCAAATACATTATCCTACTATTATAAAGTTGTTCTACTTGTGTGTTTAATTTGCATTTTATATGCAATTGGAACAATATACCATCTCATATAATAAGCATTAATAGAAAACAAATCAAATATGAATAAAAAGTATATAAAAAAGATGATAACACAATCTGATTAATAGCTAATATATTTAACATTTGAGTAATAGTTGAATGAATTTATAGGCAGATAAAACTGTAGACAGACATATTATTACATCAGGTACAATGTATTAAAATTCTCTTTTGAAATATATGTTTGACATATGAAAATTAGAATGCGTATGTCAAAACTATATATACATTCCAACTTGGAAGAATGAAACCACTGCAGATCACTATAGAAAATGACGGCACATTTTTTTTTCTAATTAGATATCCGAATGTAATGATGAAAGAGCTAAATCATGTGCTGGCTTATGTCCATGTGTTGTATATTAATAATGAAAGATCAAACTCATGTGCTGGCTTATGTCCATATGTTGTATAGTAATGATGAAAGAGCAAACTCATGTGCTGGCTTATGTCCATATGTTGTATAGTAATGATGAAAGAGCAAACTCATGTGCTGGCTTATGTCCATATGTTGTATAGTAATGATGAAAGAACTAACTCATGTGCTGGCTTATGTCCGTAAGTTGTATAGTTATGCTGGAAGAGCAAACTCATGTGCTGTCATCTGTTTATTTGTCGTATAATGAAATAACAACTCGTTTGACCATTTGTTGATATGTCGTATAGTAATAAGTAAAGAACGGTCTAGTACCAAGGCAGGAGCCTGAATTCAGTGGTTGCATTTTTAGCTCTGTTTAATATTTGTCTTTCGTTCATATTTTGAACATAAGTTATGCCGTTATTGCCTCGTTTGAATTGTTTGAGATTTATATTTGACTATGAGGTATGGGCATTGTTCATTGTTAAGGTCCGTTTGGCGACCTTGTGGTTATTTTTTAGAGTCATATTGAAAATTTGTCTCATTAGCAAACATAGTACATCTTTTTATAATCACCTGCTGACAATTGGTTTGTAAAGTAATAACGAAAGTCCAAAGTTGCATGCTGACCAGTTGTTTATTTGATTAATATATATTCCCTCACAACGTAGTTCAGTTATATGCTGACTGTGCTAATCAACTACTGCACTGTCTCATTTGATTACTTAGTCCAGCTTTGGAAATAAGACGTCCTTTAATCGTTATTTGTATAATGTGTCTCTTGTCTTAACATGTTGTTACTTATTCTGAAGTCTAGTGTTGACAAGAAAAATAAACAAGGGAAATCAGTCTTCAAAATCCATCCGATATGAAGAGAGTATTGACTAAATTAATGCAATTATCAATTATAAGAGTGATTCACCTTCTAGCTGTAAATGTCGGTCCAATTTATCCCATGCATCATAAATAATTATCATCACTTTCACGTCATCTTCTATAAGAAAGGACAAATACGAAACTAAGTGTTGTAATAACTGTTAAACAATTACTATAACTTTCTTTACAAGATAGTACAAGTACGAAACTAATTGTCGTAATAACTGTTATATCAATTATTATAATTGTTCTATTCTTTGACATGTGCTGTCTTATGACGAAGTGACTTATCGTGAAAGGCAGGGTGAAAGGGTTCTTTTTTCTTTTTCTTATTTCAAGGATAGTTCTTTATCCAATGCTTCATATCATTGGCAATTTTTACATTTGTTTATTGATATCATGGACAGGACCTGAGACTTTAAAAAATTAGGCAACATAACACATAACAGTGCAATGTCAATTTATGAATAAAATGCAAACGACTTAATTCAAACAACTATCACAACGTTTCGTATGCTAAATGTAAATGTTGCTAACACATGTATTTTATTTCATATTCTCTACTACACATTCGTTTACCCAACACATAATGCAGAACGAAAGAAAGAACAATGCTCGCACCAACGAGCTCGTTTCATATTCTTTTTGATAAAGTCAATATCAAAAAACAAAATTGACATTAGTTTGCATTGTATCTTCTAACCGCTGTCAACAATTATTTTCAGATCCAATGGTAGGGATCTTTCTTGTACTTACTGGTTTAATAACGAAAATAACTATCACTTGGGATGTAAGATAGTCAAGTTTCTACAGGCTTTTTCGACATACTCTTCGGCGTTCTCACTTGTCGCATTGAGTATTGATAGACTCAGAGTAGTAATCCGTCCACTAAATAGAGCAGGAAGTGGTAGGTGTCATAGATCAATGTCTATATTAGGGGGGGGGTCTTTATTTCTGTATACTTCAACTTCTTAGAATATAAGTCTCTATACTTTATTTATTTTGCCAATTATTATATATTATTTGTATGCTCAAAAAATTGTGATTGGAAATGGGAAATGTGTCAAAGAGACAACAACCCGATCAAAGAGCAAAAACAACCGAAGGCCACCAATTGGTCTTCAAATAGCGAGAAATTCCAGCACCCGAAGGCTTGCTACAGCTTGCCCCTGAACATAGGTTAGTAACATTGAGAATTGAAATGGAGAATGTGTCAAAGAGACAACAAACCGATCAAAGACCAATGAAAACGAAGTCAACCAATTGGTTTTCCACATAGCGAGACAATCCCACATTTGAAGTCTTGCTACTGCTATCCCCGAAATATACGTTAGTAAAACTGAAAATGGAAATGGGAATGTGTTAAAAAGACAACAATCCGATTAAAGAGCAAAAAACAAGCGAAGACCACTGATTGGCATCACAGTGAGAAAATACTGCACTCAAAGGAGGCGTGTTTCATCAGGTCCCTAGATAAAATTAATACTTATTTTTTCTTTAATTTTTTTTTTGTATGCCAATTATTCTTCCCCTCTTTGCCATTATTTTTGTATTTACCAACTTCAGACCCGCATATCATCTAGTATCTATTAATGATCACATTACCAAGTGACCTAAACACTCTAGGAGATTCCTAAATATTCAGTTTAGATAAATATCACTGTACAGTAGTTGTTCAACCTGTCTGATTTGAGTTATGTCATCCTCCTTCCGGGTATATGCTTTTGATATTATGTCATTTTGTCTAGGTTATTGTAAATGCAGTTGCATGATTAGACCAGAAGCAGTTAATACATATTAGATGTCTTTCATTTATTAATGCTGACAGAGAATAAAACATACAATTGTTCAACTCGTTTTATGATCTGCTGTGTCTCTCAAGTATTGGATATTTAAGTTATATAACCGAGTGATCAGTAACTTTAAACTCATCAATGGAATCGATAAAAAGTAAAATAAAAAAAAATGACCTCAGAGGAAAATCTAATAGGAAAGTCCATAATCACATGGCAAAATCAAATGACTAAACACATCAAAAACGAATGGACAAGAACAGTCATATTCCTGACTTGGTACAGGCATTTTCAAATGTAAAAAATGGTGGATTAAACCTGGTTTTATAGCGCTAACCCTCTCACTTTGATGACAGTCTCATCAAATTCCGTTATATTTACAATGATGTATGAACTACACAGACATAATAAATAAAATAGTCAAAATATAGGTACAGCAGTCATCATCGTGTTGGTCTTATCGTGGTAAAAACTTAGATTTTTTTGTTTCACTTTTATTGATGGATTAATATGTGATTTAAACCTTTAATTTCTGCATTAATAAACGAAAGACGTTAACTGTGTACTGACTGTAAGCATACAACCTAAACGATTGTTTTGTCGTCAAACTATAATTCATCTATCTTCTTTTATTTTATATTTCTAAAATTAGCATTTACGTTGATTTAATAAAACAAAAGAAACTCACCATATCATAGGACTGGTATTATTATACTTTACATCAGCAATCGCACATAAAATAATTAAGACATCACTTTATGTTTTTATTCCTTCAAGGAGAATGGCCCCTTTCTCGCGGTAAATTTTGTTTTATCCTCAGCCCTATTTCTTTTTCTTTTTGAAAAGAACCATTTGAAACTGAATGATTATTAATTATATCATCGTTATAGGATCAAACCCAACTATATCAGAAAGATACAGATTATGGTGTATAGTTTTCTGTATTATTTAATTTTCTAGACCCTTTTTCTCTATTACTTATATTGTTGGTGCACATTCTCTTTATTATTTTCTATTTTTTATTTATTCTATCCATTTTTCTCAATACGTTTTAGTTTCCTCAATTATTTCCTAGTCTGTAAATCCTAACCAAATTCCTCAGGAATGCTTGAGGTGATGGCATATCATTTTTAAGCATTTTTGTATCTTCTGAGCCCTTATATTTGCCAAAAACTTTGTGAAAATAAGAAGACGTGGTATGATTGCCAATAATTAAACTATCCACAAGATAAGTGATGGTAAGCAATTATGAGCAACTGTTTAGCTTTCAACAATGAGGAAAACCCATATCGTATAGTCGGCTTTATAAGGCCTCGACATGAAAAACGTTAAACATTTCAAAAATGAAAGCTAAAGGATTTATTTGTAACAAAATGACTTTTAAAAAAAAGATGATACCCGGGTTTTCTCATTTAACCTCTATCACGTACGAGCTAGATTAAAAGCAAAAGACAATTACTTTAATTTTTTACATAATCACCTCTATTGATCAGCATAATAATCAATTCACTAGTGTCGATGAGAAATCTATTTCAGCTTACGTCACAGACAAAATGTAGGTTTTTGTTTTGAAAATGCTCATTCAAAACAACATATATCTATTCATTTTTTTCCAATTTAACAAATGATTATTCTAGTTTATGTTTATGCAGGTAAAAGCTGGACGTTAAATGGGCACTAGTTGTCAAATTTATGGTCACCGATTTGACTCAAATTCTTATATTTTATTTATAACAATATAAAGCATTTATCCAAACTATCAAAAGTCTAAAGTGAACAATTTACAGATCGTAGGGTCAATAATATGTAGTTTCGTTTCGTTTGTATTTTAATCCTAACGACATCTAATAAAATATCGAGTTGACCTCAGATGACATATAAGCGACGTAAACATTAATATAGATATAAATAGATCAAGCCAACTCGTTTTTACCTGTATAAGAAAAACAAATTGTGGATCGTATCAGTCATCAAATGATTTACCTCGGTTTCACTTTCAATGTTGACATTCTTTCCTTTAGTTAACCAGTACACGTACAATACATGCGTTGTCCATAGTTAAGGGGTTAAATTGAAGTTCACATGAATACGAATTTAATGAGGTCAACTTATTCACTTGCAAATGAATAATTCATTTTCAATGTTATTAAGCCTAATTTGACAAAATTGAACCATTTTGGCTGCTTAAAGCGAATTATGATATCACTTTTTCACATTCATTATTGATTGAACAAAATCAAATCGTACTTTAGATTTATTATATATCTCGTAGCTCGTAGCCCCTTTAATAGCCTTTGCCTGAATATTTGCTGTTTTTTTGCATTTTCAATGTTACTCCCCAATCAAAAATTAAATACATTTTCAAGTTAATGCTATCTTGATATATTTCTTATACAAGAGATAAACTTAGTATTTTACTATCGGGAATTGAGCTTCAACAAATAGTTCTTTAATTAGGAAGTATATCATGATAGCATTTCGGTTACGTTCACCCTGAGCAAGGGAAGTAGAATTTTTGTGTTGTTTTATTAATTTTACTATAGCTGTAAAGTTAAAACTTTCGAATATTCAACGAGCTATTTACCCTGCATGCACAAGGGCACATTACTGTAACCGTAAAAAGAAACGTGGGAGGTATTAGTCAGTTCGACCACAAGCAAACAAAAAAAATATAATACCGAGAGGTCAACATATGGTCTATTAGTTAAGATGGAAGGATGGGCAGATGGCACTAAAATAAATAACAATAATACGAAATGATGTTTTTTGTTGGTTCAGATCGTAGAAACAATAATAAAACGACAACATAACTTGTATTTCCATATCACGTAGTTACAGTAACATCCGGGGACTATGTTGACTCGTAGTTAATTATATCACATACCTTTATCACGGTAAATCATGGTGTCAAATGGAGTACAACTTCCTATATATCTTATACGATTGATAATTGATCAACATAAGATAATAACATATATGTGTATTAATATTGACACAAAGAATATGATAATATCGTCCTTATTTGAAAAACCTATAGTAGAACAAAAATTATAAAATCCCAATTGGGATTCAAAAACCTTTTATCGGTGATGTATTCCGGATATATCTCTGAGGTGTCATCTTGAGTTAGGCAATTATTTTTTTTATTCTTAAAATTATATATAGCTATAACTGACCAATGGAACATGTCAATCAGAATCTTGTCAATATTTCACATTGCGTTTCAAAGTATTTACTCAGTGTCTATTTATAATGATGCTGACACATATGACATAATATTGTCATCTTCATTTGAAAAGTTGAAAGTTGTAAGATGCCAACGCGGCTTTAAAAACCTTGATGTATTCCAGGTATATATCTGTGGTGTCATCTGGGGTACATCTACATTTGCGTGTGTGTGTATGTGTGTATTTCCAAAATTGTATATTCCTATAACTGACCATTTGGGACGTGTCAATCATCGTCAGGATTTCACGTTGTGGTCGTATAGTCACACAATGTATACATGGTATCTAATATTATGTGTAAGGCATCGAACTTTTTTTATAATTGCCACAAGAAGTATCTTCTACATTGAAATATCATTCTTTATATAATATTATATATATAAGTAATGACTAGCATGAATGAAAAAGGAGAACAACAACTTTATGGTATAATATATATCTGTATTGGTTTGGTTTTATTTTTACAACAAAAATAAATACTAAATAATCATGAGACAACAGCTTAAAGACACAGAAAACGATAAAAATAATCAGCATAATATTCATAGGTTCGTTTACGCTACACAATTAGTTGTGTCGCTATTAAAACATTTATTCGTCAAAACCCTAAATATACAATATAAGGTCAATGTCAGGGGAAAACAACTTTTTCGTATGAGGCTGTGAAACTGGGGAAGGGCGAGGTTTTACCGAGCCCTTCCCCAGTTTTTCGCCAAGTACACAGTTAATATATTTATGACATTGCCATAATATTGTTTTTTATACTGCAACGTATATATGTACGTTGATAGCTGTTTAAATCGAAACACAAATGTCAAACTGATTTTCATCCCTTTATGTTCTCTATCGATTTATGCTTTTTGAACAGCGGTATACTACTGTTGCCTTTATTTATGTACCCCTGATTGTGGAGAAAGTGTCCGATGCTCAAATTGACATTATACAAAGCTACGTTACTATACTTAGGGGAAAAACACATTCAGTTGTAGTATAAATGTATAATGGTGTTAACAACGGCTTTTAATAAAGGTCCATATCGTATCTATACGAGCTGTCAAAGTTCCGGGTCATCAAAATATCTAACACCATAATATCATCAGATGGTAAAGAAACTCTAAGTAAAGTATTTCAAAATTTTAAATTATAACGGTTTTGTTGGTTTAATTTCTTAATTAAGGTTGGTTTTTATATTGTCTCATTTCATAGTTTCAATTGAGTTTTTATGTGTAAAGTTAGTAAAGAAATAAGTAATTCTTTTTGTACTACAGATATACCTTCCTTTAAATGCTGCTGCCTTTTTCATAATACCAGCTGTTATTTTTGCCTTCTGTTGTATTGTTATAGTAACGGTTTAATGAAAAAGGATAACTGTGCATTGACAACTGATCCCTGCAGTACCGGCTGTTCTCCAAAAAAGGTATATATTTATTCATTGTAGCGGAGTAAAACGTATACTGCTTGGGGTCTTCTCTTTCTTACTTTAAAGATAACTTCACTTATTCAGCTTAGTGTGTTGCTTTACATCAATTTGTTTGTCGTTTATTTGCATTAATAGAAAATGTCGAGCCCGATTATCGTGCCCAGAATCAGAAATCAACCAATCAAAATACTGTGACTGAGGGTTTGATATATTATCAATGTTCCCGTGTATTTATTTTAGACAAACAACATGGCCTTTGTTATTGTATTAGGTAAGCAAACTTATTGGAATAGCCAGCAGTCGTACATGTGTTATTCATAAAGGTAAAATCAAAACAAACAAAATGACCTTTGTTATTGTAGTAGGTAAGGAAGCAAAATGGAATAGCGAGAGGTTCTAGATGTGTAATCCTAAATGCTAAAATTAAACAATCAAAAACACCTACGTTATTGTATAATTTAGCCATAAAATTGCGAATAGAAATGAGAAATATGTCAAATTTAAAGATACATCAACCCAACCAAAGACAAGAAGACAGCCTAAGGCTTCCAATGGTTCTTTATCACAGCGAAAACATCTCACACCTGAAGTAGGACTCCAGGTAGCCCCTAAACAAAATACATACTAGTTCAGTGAAAATGAACGTTACACTAAATTCCGATACTTTTAAATGAAATACAAACCGACAGCGCCTTGGCCAAATAAAGAAAAAGACAAACAGAGAGATTATAGCACATAAGATATAACGAAGATTAATATATAACACATTCCGTATCCAGAACAGAGGAAATTAGCTATTTTAGAAAAAAAACCAAAAAGAGGATAAATAACAATGTCATTGTCAATATAAATTTATTTCAATCATCTAACGCGTCAGTAACTTTTGGTTCTTACATTCAAATTATTTTCTTGTTTCAAATCTCGGTAAACACAACTTACAGCTACACGTATTAATTTCGTTTGTTGCTAAACCAATGAATCAACATAATACTCTCAGGTCTGTCTTATCGTCTTTTTTGTTGTTGATAGAGATACGGGATTGAGTAATACCATGCTACGTTCTGTCTGTGTTTTACCTGATGTGCTTTTCTTTGTTTCGATCTATAAATTTAGTTGATTGTTTTGTCTTATGTTGTGCTACATGTATTACACATGCAACTGTCCCAGTTAAAAGGGAGGGTAGAGCTTTCAAAAACATGCTCAACCCCACCATATTTTGAACGTGTATGTCCAAAATCAAGAGCCTGTAGTTCAGTGTTGGTTTTTTCGTAAATGGTTTCGTAACAAATTATGCAGTTAGTTTTCTCAAGTGATTCGTTTGATGTTAATCATTTCGGGGCCATTTGCCGACTATATATACGGTATTGGGTTTTTTTCTTATGAATTGTTGAAAGCCGAACGGTTATGGATTTGGGGAGAGTTGTTTCCCTATTTTTATATAGGTAAAGATTCATAAAAAATACAGTTTCAGTATTATTACGTATTGTTTCTAGTACACGAAGATAACATTGAAATACCAGTTATATTTTTGGGATGCATGTGTGAAATAAAATGTGATTTTCCATTGATCTTACTTTATTTATAATAATTGATAAGCAGATATTGTCATTTACAAGGTTTCTTTAAGCAGAGTATTGACCTCTACATATACCCTAATATAATTTACTGGTTCAAGATACATGGCCGTCTTTTAAATGTTTAATTTTGCAGGTTTTCTATTTTCATTTTAATTTTTCAAATACAATATGATAGTTAATCATTAGTTAAAATGTAATATCTGAATTTTGTTTGATTTCTTCTGGGTGGCTTCGTTGCGTCTTTTAACTGATAAAGATGTTTTCATATATAAATAAATAAATAGATTGTCAGCTTATGTGTTAGATTTCATCTCATTAAATGAGTTAAAAAGAGAAAAATATCGATTTAGAATACCAAAAATAATTGAAATGTATAGCCTCTAGTGAAGGAGACTCGAAGAATTATAGATGAACTATCTCAAAAATAGAAATCAATTACGCTTTGTAATTATTACGGAGAACTTTTATATCATCCGCTTAGTAGTCAGTACTTCGGAACTTTTTGTATTGATAACAAGCCTCCCTAAAATTGTCCGTTTATAAATTTTGAACTTACGAAACATTAACAGGTCGGAACCACTACCTTATATGGAAATGCATAAATTAACATACTTATGTTCTCGCACATGTAATTGTTTATTCACATGTGACGCAATTTATTTTTACCTAGGTTTTTGACCAATCCACTAAATGAGTCACAATGCATGATGGACTACTACGTGTTTACAATCAACCGAGAACACGTGTTATTTACTGAAATACAACACATTTTTTCGTGCAATACGGGATTTACAATTTCGCTTAGTTTTTCATTTTGTGTATCCTCATTTATAGTTCGTGATATAAAGTATTATTTCCATGCTCAGATTAACGAAAAGTTGTTTCTACGCGAAGAAAAAAGGGTTTGAATTAACCGATATATATTGCCATGAACATGTTTGATGATGGCACAGATATTTCATGTATTTGTCCACCAGAAGCAACGAAACAACAGCGAAAAACACAATTACCAATGAGACAAACTTACTGGTGTAAAGTAAGCCGTCGATAACAGCCGGTGCTGATATTCAAGAGTACAGCAATGTTTGTATAGATATTTAAAGGCAAATGTGGGATCCTTGAATTTTGTGTTCGTAAAAAAGGCGAAGAAATATTTACATACATGGCAGTGTTAACAAAATCTATAAGTATTTTTGTTGGTCACATTTCAGTATATGGGACTTGCAAACTGTTCCTTTTTTTAAGGTAGTGAAGTCAGCAACTGTAGTTTCAGTTTGTTCGTTTTTTAACGGACTCGGACATTTGCCAAACTGAATAAAATCATTACAGCTGATTTCTTAAACCTGCAAAGTAAAACTTTGGTTTGGTTGCTTGCTTTGTTTGTATAGTTGTTTATACAAGCTTTGAAAATAAAATCTTTAAACAATATATATATATATATATATATAAAAGTCTATAAAAAGGACCAACCAGCAAATTTACTATGTACCGGATCGTCTAGAATAGGCGATACTATGCAGATAAGGAAAAAATTATATCAGTCTAAAGATTTGCACAACGGTACTGATATAAGGTGTTATTAAACGAAAATGTTGTTATAAAATCGTGTTGACAAATATTTCGGCTCAACAAATGGCCTTCTTCTTGTGTCACAAGTTTTAACAATACTGATGTTAAATACATCAGTATTGTTAAAACTTGTGACACAAGAAGAAGGCCATTTGTTGAGCCGAAATATTTGTCAACACGATTTTATAACAACATTTTCGTTTAATAACACCTTATATCAGTACCGTTGTGCAAATCTTTAGACTGATATATATATATATAATATATATAAACGCCTAAAAAGTGTACATAACAACACCAATGATATAAAAAGGAACTATAAATGTAAGTATTTATAAATATTTCGGATAACAGATATCCTTCGTCAGTCAGATTCTGATGTTAAATGAATCATTTTTAAGTCTTCTTAGATTAAACTTTTACAAATCTTGAAATTTATACAATAAAAAAGGCAAACCGAACATCAGTTAAGACGCTTGCACCATTCTAAAAATTTGTTGAATATGACATAGGTTATATGACTAATTACATTAGAGAGTTCACATATATGCTTTAAATAAAAATAATAATGTGCGATGTGAACTAGCACAATTTTAAAGCTTTAACGGTGTCGATATTATGATGTTACAAGAAAGATTGCGTCAATAGGAATTCCAAATAAACAGCACTGAACGGTCTAAATTTCTAAATATTTCAGATTTGACAACTGTAGTGTAGTTAAATTAGAGTCTGCGATGTTTAAAACAAACGGCCGTTAAAATATAATAACAAATTTTGACTAAAGTAAAATAGTTGGACGTGGCTTGGTACTTATACATCCCTCAATCTGAAATATTTAGAAATTTAGACCGTTCAGTGCTGTTTATTTGGAATTCTTATTGACGCAATCTTTCTTGTAACATCATAATATCGACACCGTTAAAGCTTTAACATTGTGCTAGTTCACATCGCACATTATTATTTTTATTTAAAGCATATATGTGAACTCTCTGATGTAATTAGTCATATAACCTATGTCATATTCAACAAATTTTTAGAATGGTGCAAGCGTCTTAACTGATGTTCGGTTTGCCTTTTTTATTGTATAAATTTCAAGATTTAGTAAAAGTTTAATCTAAGAAGACTTAAAAATGATTCATTTAACATCAGAATCTGACTGACGAAGGATATCTGTTATCCGAAATATTTATAAATACTTACATTTATAGTTCCTTTTTATATCATTGGTGTTGTTATGTACACTTTTTAGGCGTTTATATAATTTATTTTATTGTGTACATGTATCGTTACTTGTAACGATCCAGCTCCCACGTGGGGAAAATCGTTGACTATTATTCAGACGTTTGATATATATATATATATATATAGAGGCATAGTTTAACTTGTATACTTTATATTTTGTACAATATACAAACAAAGCAAAGAAGCTAACCAAAGTTTTGCTCCACATGCATTAGGAAAAAAGCTGTAATGATTTTATTCATATGGATGTGCGACAAGGTGGAAAATTTGATATGTTTTGAGAAAATTGCAGCGTTGGATCTATAATAAAAAAGATGTGGTATGATTGCCAATGAGATAGCTGTCTACAAGAGACCAAAATGACACAGAAATTAACATTTATAGATCACCGTACAGCCTTCAACAATGAGCAAAGCCCATACCGCATAGTCAGCTATAAAAGTCCCCGATATGACAATGTAAACCAATTCAAACGAGAAAACTAACGGCCTGAATTATATAAAAAAAAAGTGAACGAAAAACAAATATGTAACACATAAACAAACGACAACCACTGAAATACAGGCTCCTATACAATATATATTTTTTTGATGGGATAGATTTTTTGTCCTTTTATATATTGAATTGAGCCGGTTTTTTTGGTGTTTTTTGTTTGGATTGTTTTACACAAGTAAATTTTGGGTCATTAATAGCTTACTTTTCAGCATTGAACCTATGACTGCTTTCTTTACTAAATTATGTCTTTGTTGGAAAGATGTCTCATTTGGCACTCATACCTCATCTTCTTATTTCTATATACAAAGCACGTTTTAGAAAAAAAAATAATAGGTAATATGGCACCCACTATGATCCAGAGACTTTTAATATTGGAGATATTTTACATATGTCAACAGGACAGCAACCGAACGATAAAAAAACCTCTGAGGTATATTTTGCAATGCCATTATACAGGTTTAAAAGAGCTCAAATGATTTTCTTACTGGACAGTGGTCACTTCATTGGATATTTCACTGTGTCATGTCGTGAAATTAATGCCGGTTCAATTCATAACAATGCACAAAACCGGTTCAACTACTTTTGCAAGGCGAAAAAGAAAGTCGAATCGTGAAGCCAATAAACAATATTTTTTTAATCTGAGCATCCAAATTGAAGATTACGTTATATATTTTACATTAAATATATTTGCAGAATAAAAACCTTGGTAATGAGAGTCCCAGACAATATATCAATTGAATGTTTTCCCACTAATTCCACGTGTTTTAAGTAGTAGTTTACTCGTAGTAACCCACAATGCATTGTAGTTCATTGAATCGATTGGTCAGTTTTTCAAGGCCATTTTGGCCTTGTGTTTTGGAAATTACTATGCAAATATATTCTGACGTCAGAAAATCTAGAGTTCTCGACCTGATTAAGGTTTCAACTCTCTAATGGAAAGTTGATCTTAGATGAATTTCGGTTTTTTATGTCCTTTATTGAATAGTTCCTTATTAGGGTAGTAAAATCATTTCTGATCTGTTTCCGCGGCATATGTATTATACTGAAGAACTTTAAATACTAAACTTGGTATCTCGGGATTCACTATAGGTAGACCTTTTGTGTAGAAAAACTGACATTTATGCAATAGCTATTAACCAATGAAAAACGTTTGAAGAATTTTCAACAAAATTAAAAGGTATACAAACAAAAACAATAAACAGCCAGATCACGATAAGAAAATATGTTCTACAGCTTATTGAGATCTGAAGGATGACCACTGACAGGGACTGATCTTCTAATCAACAAAAAAACTTTTAAACTGACCAAAAGGCATTTCTACCGTCAATGTTTGGCTCCTGTATATCTAAATGAGTGCAGCCTTTGGATAATTATCCTTATCTTATGAATATTAGTGTTCTTTTTTTAATTTAAACACGTCTATAGTATAAATGTTTTTGAAATAGCTGATCCGGTTTTTTTTTATCTGCTCTAGTTTTTCTATTCTTTTATCGTGTTTATTGCCGGTGAATTCGTTGTTTTGTGTGTTGTTATCATTTAGGTAAATATGACGAAGTTTTTGACGGAAATTCAAAGCATTTAGCAAACATACTATTGTTTTAACATTGTTTCAAGTATTCAACATCGTGTGGCGTCATTATAATGCAAATACATACAATAATTCAACAAAATATTGAACATTGTCAAAAACTAGCTGGCAATGTCAGTATTGGTGACACATTTGTACCAAATTTTAATATAAAGCAATATTATATTGAAATGTTTCCTGTCTATATGATATTACTGATGTTCTAAACGGTGTTAATAACGTGTATAAGAAATTCTTGTTGAGATCAACTTTAGTTAATGATACCTTTGCAATAATGACAGGCTACTGATGCGGAAGTTCAGGTCAATGAACGTTAAAGAAAGTACAGGATAAATACTACCATAGAGAGTATTTGATATGGTCAGCGTCTAGACTAACAACCAAACGATGAAAGTAGAAACAGCAATGAATATAACGACCCGATGCTTTATTGTAAAATCTCTGTTCAAGGTTTTGCCAATGACGAATCAATGATCATTGAAGTAAATTACTTTTACAGAACTTTCCTAGAGTTTTTTCTTTGCACAGAACCTAACATTGTTGATATGCGATAACGACACATTTTAAAGAACAAAAAGACCATCCTTATTTCAGTTTTATTACAATATGAAATAATAAGATGTAATATGTTTGCCAATACCACAACTATCCGACTGGGTCCAACATACTTTGATTTAAGCAACAATAGATCAGTATACACAGCCTTCAATTATAGAAGAAAAACCGAATATGTTGTATAGTCAACAGAAATGAGCCTTTATATGGCAAAATATGAATCAATTTAAACGAGTGCAAATTGCTTTATTATTGTAATTGTTGAATATCCTCAAAAATGTGTTCTTCGGTTTCAAAACCATAATCATATGTCAATAGTGTCTCTCCTTCCTTTATAGTTTGAATTATATGTTAGTATAAGCCTCGTTTGTCCTTATATTAGGAGTATGTTAGGACAATGTGTTCTTATTTTTCTTCTCATTTTAGTCCAAATTTTAGGAGCATGTGTTGCTATTTCTAAACTTTTATTTTTAAATGTTAACGGTATGTTATAAAAATATGTCAATGTGTTTGATATCCTTTTAGTTTAAATATTAAAAGTATTTAAGAACCATATGTAACTCTTTCTATGTTAAAATATGTGTCCTCTTTTGTTCTTTTTTTTTACCTTGTACCTTTTAATTAAGGTATCATTTGGTGCTTGATCTACCCCTTTTAATTCCAAAATATAAAAGCATTAATTGATCTTTATTTATAAACTTTTAATCAAAATGAATGGAGGATGTGTCACTTTTTATATCTTTAAAGTCAAAATGTTAGAGCTCATTGATTCATTATGAGCATGTGTCACTAAAAGTTATAAGTTTGAATCACTATTTCAGCCTATATAAGTCAAACTGTTAGAAAAACGTGTCACTAGTTCTATCTCTTTGGTTAACTGTTACCTTTTTCTGTGTGAATTCTATATAGGATTATGTTATGTACATGTAGCACTACTTCATTTACTGCTATATGATTATCTAAACGTTTCTTTGTATTAATTATTGTGTCATAATCATAATATTCTTATTTTTATATAAGAAAACATTTTAACATAAGAAAATTGTAATGCATCAATCTACAAATCATGCAGATAACTTTATGGAAGAAAATCTGCTAGTAAGAACTTAACTTGTCAATCTAATTTATTCTAAGCTAATTTAGTAGTATTCTGTAAGGACAAAACAAAACTATACTTTACTAAATACCACAATTCAGTGACTTTCTTCCGCAAATTAATCTAATAAACCACAGTAAAAGCCGGCAAACGGAACAACAAGACCATTTTTCATATTGTTTAGAGCTATCAATCAAATGAAGGTCTTTTTGTTAGCAGGCAATAATACAATAATCAAATGTATGTCTAAATTGACACATCGAAGAAAATTTTTGTTAAACATGGATATTGAGAAGCCGTCAAACTTTTATAATTTTTAAAGAAGACCAGACCCGATTATGTTATCAACACGAGTAGATTGAAGACGTCCCGTTAATAAGATTGTCATGATGTGAGGAAACTCTCATGCTGCCAAAGAATTTTTTTTTTTGTTATCTCTGTTACAATGTACCAATCAGTCATAGACAATCTAATTTTTTTTTTGTTATCTCTGTTATACTTTTTAAAATGTTTTGACGTATCTTGGAGGCTAATAAACTTACTTGACCTTGACATGTGAACTCTTTTTAATTCATCGTTTCAAAATCAAAAGGATTGTGGGTAATTTCATTGTTCGTACCAGAAAGTGAAAATAAAAATCACGTCATTGGCTAGATTGTTATTGTTTAGCACGTTGTAAACCAATGATCACACTTTTGTGAACACTTTTTATCACTACCCAGAACCCATTACAATTCGAAACGGCGAATGCTTTTCAATTTCGTAAGAGAATAAAGACATTGCACCATACAACTGAGACAAAAGATCTAGACTAAACCTGATCATAAAATAATGTTTAGTCGTCTGCCTCAGTTGTATACAATTCTCAAGTATGTCGCGCATTGCTTAAAAACATCTTTCCAGCAGTGACCACACACCAAAAAAGTAAGCAACTGAAGCTGACCGTCCGCTCTTCATCATTGAAATCAACCAATACCACATATTGTACCATTTTATAAGTGGGATCAATAAAAGTTTCAAACAAGAAAATTAAGAACCTTATTTATACACAAAACTATGCACAAAAACTTATAAGATGAACATCAACAAACGTAGATGAATGGCGAAAAACTGTAAAATAAATATCAGCAAACTAAGCAGAAGGGCGGAAGTTCTCTAAAATAGAAAGATTGGTCTTCAAGATTTTTGTATGGGTATGCATATGTTTTTCTCCTTACTTACAATATAACTGAGGAGTACAAAACAATATTCATTAAACATAATATCACTAGCAACATAGTTTTATCCTTATGTTGTCCTTTAGTTAATTTGTCACTCCGCTCCTTGATGTTACTTAAAATAACCATACCAGGTCATTGACCATACAATGTTTTACAGTCATCAAGTGAATCTTAAAAGTGTGGGTTTTATTTTCTTAAAAATCTCATACGCTGTTTTTACACTTCCGTTTGAAAACATACAGTGCTACCGAAGCTGTCTAATTTGTCAATAATCATTCCCGGAATACTTTCGATTAACTGTTTTTTTAACGCCTATAATGGATTATTTATAGGTTATCAGTAATTATGTATATAATGTTATCGCAAATTTTACGTTTTATTTATTCGATGGTTCACTATATGTTAACCTAAGTATATAAAATTGTCTTAAAATCACAATTATAGTATTGAATCTTATTAGGAGATTATGTAGAAAGTCAATAAACGTTTTTGTACTTTAAACTTATGTTAAGTCAGATCTTGTTTTGATACGTTTTTCTTACAAAGTTCATCGGAAAATATCAAGACGTTGTTGATAAATATTCCGTACCAACTTCAAAAGTAATACACGATGATTTTCTCGAAGTATAAATTCTACACTGCTAGTTTTGCATAGGTACTATGTTTACTACAAATATTTAGTACTAGAAATTTAGTTTAAATATTTAGTACTATTTCCTTACTCTTTCTTTACTTTAAAATTATTGTACATGTATTATTTTGGTATCTGTATTTTACAGTTCTTGATTTGTACTTAAAAATTTTGGAAACAATACCAACAGTGATCACAATAGTCCATGTTTGCAAATTATAACTTTAAGAGATTTGAAATGAACTAAGTCTGAAATGTAATGGTGTAAACAAAAATCTGTAGTATTTAAATTTCAAGTACAAATCAAGTACTGTAACATGTTGATATTGATTATAAGACTTTAACACAATGTTGACTGATGTACCCCTATTTTTTACACGTGTACCTATTATTTCTGTTCGTGATTTTTCCATAGATTGTTGTGAATATAGTTTTATGTGACTGTTATAAAATTGAGAGGTTTAGCTAGCTACAGATGGGTGCAGTCCTAACCTGTACAGCAAGTTAACTTGATAACCAGTCATTTGGACTGGTCAAAGGTAACCTGTGACCAAATTTAGGACTGCTCTGACCAGTCCTAGGACCAAAATCTAGTTAACTTGAAAAGCGGACTTGGTCCTAGGACTGTTTTTTTGTCTGCCAAAAAGTTAACTTCGAAACAGGTCCGCTATTGATATAAGTTAACTTCGAACCAGTCCTGCCGTAAAGTTAACATAAGTTAACTTCGAAATCAGTTCTGCCATAAAGTTAACATAAGTTAACTTCGAGACAAGTCCTGCCACAAAGTTAACATAAGTTAACTTTTGCTTTGACAAATCCGATCGAAACCAGACCTGTTCCCAAGTTAACTTTTGACTGGTCTGCTCAACACTAAGTTAACTTGTAACCAGGACCGCTCTACATCGATTTTTTTAAAATACTTTTTAATATCTTTGTTTCGTAGTAAAAACATCGAAAATAAAGTAAAACTAATACTTCCGTTATAAACAGGATTTAATACAAATATTTGAAAATAAAGTTCGCATAAAACGTTGCTTGAAACACAAATTTATCTGTGATCTGCCATGATAGCATGTTCAATCCATAGTTACTACATAGGAAAAGGCCTGAACAAAGTCAGTTATATAACATTGGCTGTCCGTTCATTAATGTGTTTGAGGTTTGACTTTGCCACTTTAATTTCGGAATTCTCGTTTAGAATTTTTCCTCAAAGTAAGGTTATTTGGTGATTTTACCTTTTCCTGTCAATTATTCTTGATATTCTAGCTGCTGTATTACTAATAATGCTTTATAATCAGGAGGCTTTTGCTAGCAAACAATTGAGCTTCCATCAATAAGTTATTATTTAAATGACCAGTATAAAGTCAGAAATCTGGAAGTTGTTATCAACAGTTTGTTTTTAATGCATGTTGTCTTTTTCGTTCATTGCTGTTCATTGTTGCTAGGGGTAATCGGTACAATAACCTTCGATTTCAATTTCAATGTTATTTCATCGATTTGTCATTAGTGTTGAATGATTTGTTCTATCATCAATTATGGTTTGTTTTTTTATTGACATACGTCCTTTGATATAAACAATCACTTTCTTAAAAACAGAAATACGAAGATGTTGTATAACTGCAAATGAGACAACTTTTCACATGAGATCAAACGACTAAGAATTAACAGCTATAGATCAACGCCATATGGTTTTCAACAGTGATGAAAGCTCATACCACAAAGACAATTATTAAAGGCTCCGATCTGATAAAGAGAAAATGTAAAACAATTCAAACAAGCAAAAACATCTGACAACGCCATTGCTAAAACAGAAAAAAACCACGGACAATTATTAGTAAACAAAATCCAATATAGAGAACTAAACACTGAGCACATGAACCCATAAAGGACTGGCGTGATCTCAGGTGCTTAGGGATCGGGGTGGTGTGATCTCAGGTGCTAAGGGATCGGGGTGGCTACATCTCAGGTGCTTAGGGATCGGGGTGGCGTGATCTCAGGTGCTAAGGGATCGGGGTGGCGTCATCTCAGGTGCTTAGGGATCGGGGGGGCGTGATCTCAGGAGCTTAGGGATCGGGGTGGCGTGATCTCAGGTGCTTAGGGATCGGGGTAAGTAAATCCTACTCTAACTGCTTCCAATTGTTTGATAGAAAACACATCATCCAAGCATAAAAAATAGATCGTAAATACACGAAACATGTATCTACGTTGCCAAATAAAACTATCACGATTACACGTTATAGATATAAAAGAATAAAAATGCAACTGTCAAATGCCAAACTTGGTATAGGCATTTTCAGGGAAATTGTGGGTTTAACCTGGAATATACTAATAGAATTTACATATTTGATACTTATCTGATATCTTAATATATTTGTCTCAATGTCAAAGGTAACAAACAGATAATTGTGCTGTAATGCATTGCTGTGTGTGGATCTGAATTACTGAATGCAGATATATTCAAATTTATTTAATTAAGATAAACAATTATTTGTCGGTTACTAAAATCCTGATTACACATTCAATGTGCATGACATTCGTCTTATTTCACGGCCCCTGGGATCAACTTGAGTATGTACGCATGAAGTTATATTAACGTCCTTGCTTCTTATATATGTCACAAGGAAGTGATCAGATGGCGGCCAACCTACTTTAGCATTGTCACATATGTATCCGATCATCTGCAAAAAAAGCAGAAAATACCTTAAAAAAAATAAAAAATAGTTGAACTTACTTTAAATAAAGCTAATATTTACAATGACCACTGCCCTCAAATTTCCTCGATCTTGATATATATATATATCACCAACGGAAAACTTAATACTAAAATTTATGATAAAAGAGATGATTTCCTATAGTTAATTATCCATTTTAAGATGGTGACGTTCCCTTTTCACCATCTTACGGTGTTTGTATACCTCTACTTGTACAGTTCGCTCATGGTTGTAACAATGTTTTAGATTTTAACGAGAGAAATTTATGTATTATGAAAAATTATTAAACCAGGGTTTTCGATATTACAAACTAGTCAAAACATTTACTAAATTGTATCATCGGTATAAGGACATCATTCGTAATTATGGCTAAACATGCAGACTTCTTATACGTTGAGGTATTTTACATCCAATTCTTTATAGAAATATACTTTATAAAGCACAAAAATGTCAGTATTCACCTCAGAAACTAACAAAACCTTTAAATAGACTTATTAAGAAGGGATATAGTTACAATGTTGTTGTCAGATCATTAAAGATTGCAGATTTTGGCGTTAATATTGATTCACTTATAGGGTCTTTGCATCGGAACTAAACAAAGTTATTCAAAAAACAGTTGTTGGCATGACACGGGATATGTTCTTCTCATATATGTTATGATGGTATGATACTAAACACCTAACGGGAAGGATTGTGCCTGATATTTATATGATGAAATCATAATCTTTCAATTAGTTTAATTAAATTCTTGAGCTTGCATGTAAGTTAACTGCTAGTAGTCTGTTGTTATTTATGTATTATTGTCATTTTGTTTATTTTCTTTGGTTTATCTTCTGACATCAGACGCGGCTTTCTCTTGAACTGAATTGTAATGTGCGTATTGGTATGCGTTTACTTTTCTACATTGGCTAGAGGTATAGGGGAAGGTTGAGATTTCATAAACATGCTTAACTGCGAGTACTTTCTTGTTAATTTCGACCTGTTGATACTGTTAATAATGCTTTTTTGTTATTTTATATTTATATTATATTATATTAATATGAATCTTGTCTATATACCAGCTTTGATTATTTGGAATATATTCTAATTTTCACTTCTTCTTACTACATTTGTATAAACTTCAAGATTTACCTGTATGATTAAAACCGGGTTTTTTTTCAAAAGTGTTAAATAATTTCGAAGGGTTAAATATTTTGCAATGGTGTCTTGTCATGGCTTTGTTTACTTGTTTGTTTGCTTTTTGGTCTTGAATGTTTGTCCCTAATATTTTATTAACTGTGCATTTGCACTTAGATATCGCAGATCAAATTTATTCGTTCATACTGTATTAATTTACGTTTTTTGATTGAGTTAAGCCTGCCAATTGATAATTTCTTGAGTGTTTTTCTATGTTCTGATGTTATGCTATCATTTCAGAAAAAGGGGAAAGGTTTGGTACCATTAAAACGTTTAATCCCGCTGCAAATATTTGCACCTGTCCTAAGTCAGGAATCTGATGTACAGTAGTTGTCGTTTGTTTATGTAATTTATACGTGTTTCTCGTTTCCCGTTTGTTGTTGTTCGGTGTGAGCCAAGGCTCCGTGTTGAAGGCCTTACATTGACCTATAACGGTTTACTTTTTAAATTGTTATTTGGATGGAGAGTTGTCTCATTGGCACTCACACCACATCTTCCTACATTTATTAACCTCGCCGCATTTTTGCGCCTGTCTCAAATCAGGAGCCTCTGGCCTTTGTTAGTCTTTTATTAATTTTAATTTTAGTTTTCTTGTGTACAATTTGGAGTTTAGTATGGCGTTCATTATCACTGATTTTGTACATGTAAGATAGAGTAACACTCTGATCGATTTGTACCTATAATTCGATATAAATATAAATCACTTTACACTGCAATTGTGGTATTGTAAATTCAGATATTCTTGCGTGCATTTATAATGCCGATTTTGTCATTTAAGACTTACATTTGATTTTAATGTTTGCGATGTTAAAAAAAGTCCCGTTCAATTCATATCAAAAAAATGAAAATGCGAATTTAAGTTATTGCGATTTTAACCCTGTCGCAATAATAAAAACCTCGCAATAACCTCTGAATTTGCAGTATTTGTTAAGTCAAATTGTTAATCATATATGTATTTATTGGTATAACTGACCGTTTATTGCTCTCTCTGACATTGTTTTTTTCTCCAATTTAAACTAAACGTTGACTTTTTTTCTTCAAAATACCATTTGGAACCCTCTTAAACGTTTCAATTTAACGTAAAACAACCATTGCTACGGTATCCCCGAATTTAGTTTTTTTTTCTCGGCTACAAAACACCTACAAATTGCAAGTCTGAAAGGATGAGGATCGAAATGCTCTGCAAGTATACGATTTGTTTCTAGGCATTAAACACACACATTTGATAATTTGGAAAGTGTATACTTATTCTAAATAACCTATATTTGAGTAAGTTTTTTGGGGATTACAGATATGTTCCAATCATGTCACACCATTGTATGTGCTTGTCCCAAGTAAGGAGCTTCTGGTTCAGTAGTTTACTACATTGGCATAGTATGACTTTGTTTCTTTTTTATATAAGACAAGACAATGATTATTCTAGTTTTTTTATGATTATGTGCGGTCTTTGTTCTGTATTACAGTTGATGGTGCTTATTATTGGTCTACTAGTTTTCCGTCAATCTTCTTAGTATTATGATTGCCTGCAATATTTATTCATTGTCTTGCTAATTGATTCAACTGAAGTTACATGTACCTAATTTCCCTATTTGCAGGACACCATTAACTACACATGGCACAAATCCATGTATCTTTCTTACGTCCTCCACTGATAAAGAAACACCTAAGTAAATAGCTATAGGCACTGACAGAATACCTGTAATAAAAAAAACGGGTTAAAATGTCAAAGGGTTCAAGGGAACAGTTCAAAAGTTTCATTAGGCTTACGATTTCGTTAAAGTGTCGTGAAATTTAACACAATCGTTATGTATTGTTTAAAATATTTAGTGCTCAACGCAGGGCGCAGGACATTTTAGCGAAAATATTTAAACTACTAAAGAATATTTTATCGCCGACTTTAGAGCCCATTTTAGCGCGGGATTTATCCGTTCACCTGGGTTTTTTTATAGCTGATTTTAGCGAAGACTTACCTTGTTGAACAATGCTCACCTTACTATACCATGAACATTAATTTATACTGGTATAATGCTAGTACATCTGTATTAAACCTAACTACTTTTATACTTCGATTTAATCCCTAAGACAGCTTTGAAGATGGCAGCTTCTGGTTGGTTTCATGTAGCAATTTTAAGAAAAGAAAGAACTTTTCTAATCAAAGAAGAACCTACCCTAGACTACATTGACACAGAACTTGGAGCACGCTACAAATTTTGCTTGTTAAACTATAAATTATAAGGACAATAATATTAGACCTCTTTACAGCAAAATATATCAATTTATCTGATCGGTTACTTATAGATTTTGTCATGTATCAATCTCCTTATAGTTCAAGGTCTCATTACATGGTACGAACATTATAAATTACATGTCTGTCAGTGTTGTCGCAGCGTTAATGGGATCAATCAAAGCTATTCTGTTATAAAAATAAGTGCTTTTCAAACAAGAACGCTAGTGCTTTATGCTGATTTGTTATAAAAAATAACAATTTAATGATGAATAGCTCAGTTAGATCAATGAGTGAATAGATATATGTTGTCACAGATTTTGTTTGAAGTTTGCATCAACTTTGGCTTGTTGAACTATAACAATGTATAATTCAAAAGGACAGTAATATTAGATCACATTACAGGGAAAATCTTTAAAATTTATCAGACAGGTTCCTAATGGTTTGAAGTGAAAAATATATTGTTTTGCATAAAAACAAAAATTCTTATAAGGCTTTGTTTTGCTTATAATCAACCTTCAGATATTCTGAAAACTACAAACAAGGTTATTTATTTTAAAATGAGAGATAATTTTTCTAATCAGGATTGTCATTCCTTGATGGAAAATTGTATGTTCTAGACTATATTTTCCATTAGTGAAATAAAGCTGCATTTAACAATCATAATATGCTTAACATGTCATTTTCATGTCAGTCTTAATTATAATGTGTAAGTGAAATTGAAATATCTCCACTTCATGTTTCATGTTCGACAACTTTCGTCAGAAAAAAACATGAATGTTAGACATTATCAATTGAAAATCTGATTATGTTTTTGATTGTTAAACAGTAATATAAGACAACTTCACAAGGATATTTCAAATTTATCTGACCGGTTACGAACAGTTTTCGTCATGTCTCAATCCCATCATCGTTCAAGGTATAATTACATGTTATGAATATTGGAGAGTTAGAACATTGGATATCAGAAATTATAACTTTTGATAGCCAATCAGCATATATTACCAGATGTTTGTTAGACATTCACTTATTTTTGTAATATTAGAGTGTAAATGGAATCCATGTAAGCTCTTCTATAATGAAAAGAAGTGTCTTTCTAATTAGTAAATTGGTGCTTCATGCTGATTGGCTAGTAAAAAGTAAGAATATTTGATCTGATGAATTGTTAAATATGGTCAATTTCTAAGTAGATATGGTTAGTCACAGATTTTGGTACAATTTTACATGCAAGCTTTGCTTGATAAACTATAATTCAAAAGGCTAGTATTGGAGAAAAATGTATCAATGTATCTGACCACTAATAATAGTTTGTGTCGGGAATCAACCTCCTTAGAGTTCAAGGACAATATAGAGGTCATTTCTATCTGTGTAGAGTAGAGTATATGGAATCAACTTAAGTTCTCTAAGTATGAAAAGAAGTGTGGGATTTTTTCTGATGGTGCTCTATGCTGATTGGTTATTGAAATCAAAAATGTACCTTTCGATGAATTGTAATGTAATAAGTTGTAAGATATGTTATGATACTATTTATGTAAAATGATGCATGTAACTTTGGCTTGTTAAACTACGAGTCAAAAGAACAATAAAATATTCCTCTTTACAGCAAAATATATCGATTTATTTGACCTGTTAATGATGACATTTTTACACCAATCTCCGTATAGTTCAATGTCTAACTACCTCGCATAAACATTTTAGAGTTTTTTATAATGGTTTACTTTTACAAAATGTGACTTAATTAGATAGTTGCCTCATTGGCACTCAAACCGCATCTTTTTATATCTATTTATCTCTACTATGATGGCAGTAGCGCAGATGGAATCAAGTTAGGCTCTTCCAGTATAATAGAAGTGCTTTCTGGTAAGAAAGCTGGTGCTTTATACTGCTTAGCTATTAACAAATTAACAAATTACGTTTCGATGAATTTTTAATTGCGGTCAATGTCTTAGTAGATATTATATGTTACATATTTTTTATAAAGGACAGTAATGTTACACCACTTTATATGACAAATCTATCAAATTTATCGGACAACTTACTTATAGTGTTGATCATGTATCAATCTTCAAGTATTTACATTGGAGAGTTTACTTTTATCATTGTTTCTATAGCGTTAATGGGATCAATTATTTTTTTTCCATTATGAAAAGAAGTGCCTTTAAACTAATAAGCTGGTGCGTTATCCTGATTTGTTATTAAAAAAACACAATTTAAACTTATGAATTGTTTAGTGAGGTCAATGAGTTAGTAGATATATGTTGTCACAGATTTGGGGAAAACTTTGGCTTGCTGAACTATAATTCAAAAGGACAGTAATATTAGATCACATTACAGGAAACTATATCATATTTCTCTGACCGGTAAATAATGGTTTTTGTCATATATCAATTATTTTATAGTTCAAGGGATAAAAACATGGTTTAAACTTTAGAGAGTTCACTTCTATTAATGCCGCAGAAGGGTGAGTGACATTAATCTAAAGTTTTCTTTTATGAAGAAAGAATTCTTCCTAACAAGTAAGCTACATCTGATTGGTTATTAGAACTATTGATTAATGATTTAATGATTTTTAATAACGGTCAGTATGAAGTAAAAACAAATTCAACAACACTATCGAACTCCAAGGTATATTCAAAAGGGGAAGTCTATCAAAGCTGACGACAATAAACGTTAATCATCAACAGAAAGGAGGAAAACCATTGGCATGTTCCTTACTTGGTATCGGCAGTTTACATAATTGGGCACAGCGTTTTGTATATTTCTTGCATACAACTTTGACTTATGTAACTATTATTGAAAATAGAAACAGTACTGCATTGACTTCTTTTATTTTCTTAAATATCAATGAATGCATTATAAGAAAGTAAAGGGATATCTGTATAAAGAAGAATTACTGAAAATCGTCAAAAAACGTTCTTGCATATGTCTTAAAATCTTCAACTTCATATACATGTATATTGTTGTTAAAAAGCTTGGTTATAAACAAGATATATTTTGTTTTGTGAGACACATACGGAACAAGCAGGTACCGTATACTTTGTCATTGAAAGAAGATGTTAAGTAAACATATGCTTTAATGGAACAGCAATCACATGAATAACCAAAATCAATTAAAGCGATACACTGAATGAAACATAATACGACACACTTTAAACTTGGTAAATAATAATTGTTCATAAAGAAACATACATGGAAATAATAAAAGAATTCAGAAAATCTGGAAGTTATAATTGCAAATTCATCTTTACGTATTGTATTCCTCAAACTACAAACTTGCATGAAATGAAGAGGTTTGGACAACAGACTTAATCTTTACAAATTCTTCCCCCTCAAAATGATTTGACCAATTTAATACTATGTATTATAATTCAGATAGTTTATTGATCGTTCATTGTTGCATTAAGTCAGCGGGGAAGGCAACTACCTGTTTATGACTATTTGATTATGTGTGCATATATCATGGTTATGATTGGTGAACTCGTGCCAGATCGCTTCTTTGAATAATAATGTTCAGCTTTATTTCAAAGAAAACATGAAGGTTAAGATTTAAACAAAACGTTGAGAAATATTTACTCAAATACATTATCCTACTATTATTAAGTTGTTCTACTTGTGTGTTTAATTTGCATTATAAATGCTACTGGAACATTATACCATCTCATATAATAAGCATTAATAGAAAACAAATCAAATATGAATAAATAGTATATAAAACAGATGATAACACAATCTTATTAATAGCTAATATATTTAAGATTTGTATTTGAGTAATAGTTGAATGAATTTATAGGCAGATAAAACGGTAGACAGACATTTTATTACATCAGGTACAATGTATTAAAAGTCTCCTTTGGAATATATGTTTGACCTATGAAAATAAAGAAGAATATCACTATAGAAAACGACAGCACATTTTTTTTAAATTAGATATCCGAATGTAATGATGAAAGAGCTAAAGCATGTGCTGGCTTATGTCCATATGTTGTATAGTAATGATGAAAGAGCAAGCTCATGTGCTGGCTTATGTCCATATGTTGTATAGTAATGATGAAAGAACAAACTCATGTGCTGGCTTATGTCCATATGTTGTATAGTAATGATGAAAGAGCAGGCTCATTTGCTGGCTTATGTCCATATGTTGTATAGTAATGATGAAAGAGTAAGCTCATGTGCTGGCTTATGTCCGTATGTTGTATAGTCATAATGAAAGAGCAAGCTCATGTGCTGGCTTATTTCCATATGTTGTATAGTAATGATGAAAGAACTAACACATGTGCTGGCTTATGTCCATATGTTGTAAAGTAATAATGAAAGAACTAACTCATGTCCTGGCTTATGTCCATATGTTGTAAAGTAATAATGAAAGAACTAACTCATGTGCTGGCTTATGTCCATATGTTGTATAGTAATGATGAAAGAACTAACACATGTGCTGGCTTATGTCCAGATGTTGTATAGTAAAGATGAAATAACTAACTTATGTGCAGGCTTATGTCCATATGTTGTATAGTAATGATGAAAGAGCAAACTCATGTGCTGGCTTATGTCCATATGTTGTATAGTTATGCTGGAATAATTAACTCATGTGCAGGCTTATGTCCATATGTTGTATAGTAATGATGAAAGAGCAAACTCATGTGCTGGCTTATGTCCATATGTTGTATAGTTATGCTGGAATAACTAACTCATGTGCAGGCTTATGTCCATATGTTGTATAGTAATGATGGAATAACTAACTTATGTGCAGGCTTATGTCCATATGTTGTATAGTAATGATGAAAGAGCAAGCTCATGTGCTGGCTTATTTCCGTATGTTGTATAGTTATGCTGGAATAACTAACTCATGTGCAGGCTTATGTCCATATGTTGTATAGTAATGATGGAATAACTAACTCATGTGCTGGCTTATGTCCATATGTTGTATAAGTCAAAATGAAAGAGCAAACTCTTGTAATGGCTTATGTCCGTATGTTGTATAGTTATGCTGGAATAACTAACTCATGTGCAGGCTTATGTCCATATGTTGTATAGTAATGATGGAATAACTAACTCATGTGCAGGCTTATGTCCATATGTTGTATAGTAATGATGAAAGAGCAAGCTCATGTGCTGGCTTATTTCCGTATGTTGTATAGTAATGATGAAAGAGCAAGCTCATGTGCTGGCTTATTTCCGTATGTTGTATAGTAATGATGAAAAGCAAGCTCATGTGCTGGCTTTCGTATGTTGTATAGTAATGAGGAATAACTAACTCATTGCAGCTATGTCGTATGTAATAGAGAAGAGCAGATCATTGCTGGCTATGTCTATAGTTGTATAGTATATGAAAGAGCACTCATGTGCTGCTATTTCCGTATGTTGTATAGAGATAGAATAAAACTTTGCAGGCTTATGTCCATATGTTGTATATAATGATGAAAAAGCAAGCCATGTGCTGGCTTATGTCATATGTTTATAGTATGCTTGAATAACTAACTCATGTCAGGCTATGTCCATATGTTGTATATAAGATGTAATAACTAATATTGCAGGCTTATGTCCATATGTTGTATATAATATGAAAGAGCAACCAGGTGGCTTATTCCGTATGTTGTTAGTTATGCGGAATAACTAACTCATGTCAGCTTATGTCCATATTTGTATAGAATGATGAATAACTAACCATGTGCAGCTTATTCCATTGTATAGTATGATGTAACAACTTATTCAGGCTTATGTCCATATGTTGTATAGTAATGATGAAAGACAAGCTCATGTGCTGGCTATTCGTATGTGTATAGTTATCTGAATAACTAACTCATGTGCAGCTATGTCCATAGTTGTATAGTAATGATGGAATAACTAACCATGTGAGCTTATGTCCATATGTTTTAGTAATGATGGAATAACACTCATGTGCTGGCTTATGTCCATATGTTTGTATAGTCAAAATGAAAGAGTAAACTCTTGTAATGGCTTATGTCCGATGTTGTATAGTTATGCTGAATAACTAACTCATGTGCAGGCTTATGTCCATATTTTGTATAGTAATCATGGAATAACTAACTCATGTGCAGGCTTATGTCCATATGTTGTATAGTAATGATGAAAGAGCAAGCTCATGTGCGGCTTATTTCCGTATGTTGTATAGTAATGATGAAAGAGCAACTCATGTGCTGGCTTATTTCTAGTATGTTGTATAGTAATGATGAAAGAGCAAGCTCATGTGCTGGCTTATTTCCGTATGTTGTATAGTAATGATGAATAAACTAACTCATGTGCAGGCTTATGTCCGTATGTTGTATAGTAATGATGAAGGAGCAAGATCATGTGTCTGCTTATGTCTATATGTTGTATAGTAATGATGAAAGAGCAAGCTCATGTGCTGCTTATTTCCGTATGTTGTATAGTAATGATAGAATAACTAACTTATGTGCAGGCTTATGTCCATATGTTGTATAGTAATGATGAAAAAGCAAGCTCATGTGCAGCCTTATGTCCGTATGTTGTATAGTTATGCTGGAATAACTAACTCATGTGCAGGCTTATGTCCATATGTTGCATAGTAATGATGAAAGTGCAAGCTCATGTGCTGCTTATTACCGTATGTTGTATAGTAATGATGGATTAACTAACTCGTGTAGCAGGCTTATGTATATATGTTGTATAGTAATGATGAAAGAGCAAGCTCATGTGCTGGTTTATTTCCGAATGTTGTATAGTAATGATGGAATAACTAACTCATGTGCAGGCTTATGTCCTTATATATGTTGTATAGTAATGATGAAACAGCAAGCTCATGTGCTGGCTTATTTCCGTATGTTGTATAGTTATGCTGGAATAACTAACTCATGTGCAGGCTTATGTCCATATGTTGTATAGTAATGATAGAATAACTAACTTATGTGCAGGCTTATGTCCATATGTTGTATAGTAATGATGAAAAAGCAAGCTCATGTGCAGCCTTATGTCCGTATGTTGTATAGTTATGCTGGAATAACTAACTCATGTGCAGGCTTATGTCCATATGTTGCATAGTAATGATGAAAGAGCAAACTCATGTGCTGGCTTATGTCCATATGTTGTATAGTTATGCTTGAATAACTAACTCATGTGCAGGCTTATGTCCATATGTTGTATAGTAATGATGTAATAACTAACTTATGTGCAGGCTTATGTCCATATGTTGTATAGTAATGATGAAAGAGCAAGCTCATGTGCTGGCTTATTTCCGTATGTTGTATAGTTATGCTGGAATAACTAACTCATGTGCAGGCTTATGTCCATATGTTGTATAGTAATGATGGAATAACTAACTCATGTGCTGGCTTATGTCCATATGTTGTATAGTCAAAATGAAAGAGCAAACTCTTGTAATGGCTTATGTCCGTATGTTGTATAGTTATGCTGGAATAACTAACTCATGTGCAGGCTTATGTCCATATGTTGTATAGTAATGATGGAATAACTAACTCATGTGCAGGCTTATGTCCATATGTTGTATAGTAATGATGAAAGAGCAAGCTCATGTGCTGGCTTATTTCCGTATGTTGTATAGTAATGATGAAAGAGCAAGCTCATGTGCTGGCTTATTTCTGTATGTTGTATAGTAATGATGAAAGAGCAAGCTCATGTGCTGGCTTATTTCCGTATGTTGTATAGTAATGATGGAATAACTAACTCATGTGCAGGCTTATGTCCGTATGTTGTATAGTAATGATGAAGGAGCAAGATCATGTGCTGGCTTATGTCTATATGTTGTATAGTAATGATGAAAGAGCAAGCTCATGTGCTGGCTTATTTCCGTATGTTGTATAGTAATGATAGAATAACTAACTTATGTGCAGGCTTATGTCCATATGTTGTATAGTAATGATGAAAAAGCAAGCTCATGTGCAGCCTTATGTCCGTATGTTGTATAGTTATGCTGGAATAACTAACTCATGTGCAGGCTTATGTCCATATGTTGCATAGTAATGATGAAAGTGCAAGCTCATGTGCTGGCTTATTACCGTATGTTGTATAGTAATGATGGATTAACTAACTCATGTGCAGGCTTATGTCCATATGTTGTATAGTAATGATGAAAGAGCAAGCTCATGTGCTGGTTTATTTCCGAATGTTGTATAGTAATGATGGAATAACTAACTCATGTGCAGGCTTATGTCCTTATATATGTTGTATAGTAATGATGAAAGAGAAAGCTCATATGCTGGCTTATTTCCGTATGTTGTATAGTTATGCTGGAATAACTAACTCATGTGCAGGCTTATGTCCATATGTTGTATAGTAATGATGGAATAACTAACTCATTTGCAGGCTTATGTCCATGTGTTGTATAGTAATGATGAAAGAGCAAGCTCATGTGCTGGCTTATTTCCGTATGTTGTATAGTAATGATGAAAGAGCAAGCTCATGCGCTGGCATATTTCCGTATGTTGTATAGTAATGATGGAATAACTAACTCATGTGCAGGCTTATGTCCATATGTTGTATAGTTATGATGAAAGAGCAAGCTCTTGTGCTGGCTTATGTCCGTATGTTGTATAGTTATGCTGGAATAACTAACTCATGTACAGGCTTATGTCCATATGTTGTATAGTAATGATGGAATAACTAACTCATGTGCAGGCTTATGTCCATATGTTGTATAGTAGTGATGAAAGAGCAAGCTCATGTGCTGGCTTATTTCCGTATGTTGTATAGTAATGATGAAAGAGCAAGCTCATGTGCTGGCTTATTTCCGTATGTTGTATAGTAATGATGGAATAACTAACTCATGTGCTGGCTTATTTCCGTTTGTTGTATAGTAATGATGAAAGAGCAAGATCATGTGCTGGCTTATGTCCATATGTTGTATAGTAATGATGAAAGAACTAACACATGTGCTGGCTTATGTCCATATGTTGTATAGAAATGATGAAAGAGCAAGCTCATGTGCTGGCTTATTTCCGTATGTTGTATAGTAATGATGGAATAACTAACTCATGTGCAGGCTTATGTCCGTATGTTGTATAGTAATGATGAAAGAGCAAGCTCATGTGCTGGCTTATTTCCGTATGTTTTATAGTAATAATGGAATAACTAACTCATGTGCAGGCTTATATCTGTATGTTGTATAGTCATGACAAAAGAGCAAGCTCATGTGCTGGCTTATCTCAATATGTTGTAAAGTAATAATGAAAGAACTAACTCATGTGCTGGCTTATGTCCATATGTTGTATAGTTATGCTGGAAGAGCAAACTCATGTGCTGTCATCTGTTTATTTGTCGTATAATGAATTAACAACTTGTTGGACCATTTGTAAGTGGTATAGTAATAGGTAAAGAACGGTATAGTACCAAGGCAGTAGCCTGTAGTTCAGTGGTTGTCTTATTAGGTGTGTTAAATATTTGTCTTTCGTTCATATTTTGAACATAAGTTATGCCGTTATTGTCTCGTTTGAATTGTTTGAGATTTGTAATTTCGGGCCCTTTATATTTGACTATGCGGTATGGGAATTGTTCATTGTTTGGCGAAAATGTAGTTAATTTTTAGTGTCATAATGAAGATTTGTTTCATTAGCAATCATACCACATCTTTTTTAATAATCACCTGCTGACAATTGGTTAGTAAAGTAATAACGAAAGTCCAAAGTTGCATGCTGACCAGTTGTTTATTTGATTAATATACATTCCCTCACAACGTATTTCAGTTATATACTGACTGTGTTTATCAACCATTGCACTGTCTCATTTGATTACTTAGACTTGTTAAGACCAGCTTTGAGAATAAGATGTCCTTTAATCGTTTTTTTGTATAATAACAATGTCCCTTGTCATAACATGGTATTACTTATTCTGAAGTCTAGGGTTGACAAGAAAAATAAGCAAGGGAAATCAGTCTTGAAAATCCATTCGATATGAAGAGATTATTGACCAGTATGATGAACTAAGGGGCAACCAAAACCGTAACTTGGGAAAATGATATGGTATAGTTCATATTAGCTCTATTATTACAGGATGACGGTTGAAAGCAGATAAGTGTTTTTTAACTAACAGATATGTGCATATAAACAAAAATTGAAGTTACATTATACATAATAAAACTTTAAAACAAATCACGGTATCGAAATCATTACTTTAAAAATCATTGCATATTAAATTGTATATCCAATACATACGGAACCCATCTAAAGTTAACATTAATATGTCTTTCATATTACTTTTATCAAAAATTATCTCAAAATATTAAGTTAAAACCAACTATATGTAAAAGAGTAGTAACTGTTGTCAACGTCAAAGTTCGTATACAGTTTCTTTGCAGAGGTTACTGTTTACTAGACAACAAAAATGTGAATAAGAAATGTCACGACGGATGCAACGTGGGTATAAGGATCAGACGCTTACCCTTCCGGAGCACCTGCTATCTCCCCCAGTTTGTGATGGGGTTCGTGTTGTTCAGTCTTTCGTTTTACATGTTGTTGTTTGTGTTCTATTGTTTGTGTGTTGGTCTATTTTTTATGCCTTGGCGTTGACAGTTTATTTTCGACTTGTCAGTTTAATGCCTGGTTGGTATCTTTCACCTCTCTTTTACTTCAAGGTCCTTTTGATAAGTTAGCATGTCATGTTCAACAAAGATATGAATCAAACAAACATTAACTCAATCGGTAAACCGTCAAGTCTGTTTCCTTATTTGTCCACCAGACACTCAATTAACTACTAATGCAATAATCAATTATAAGAGTGGTTTACCTTCTAGCTGTAAATGTCGGCCCAATTTATCCAATACATAATAAATAATTACCACTAACTTCACATCATCTTCTATAAGAAAGTACAAATACGAAACTGATTGTTGTAACAACTGTTAAATAATTACTATAACTTTATTTACAAGCTAGTACAAATATGAAACTAATTGTCGTAATAACTGTTATATCAATTATTATAATTGTTCTATTCTTTGACATGTGCTGTCTTATGACGAAGTGTCTTATCCCGAATGGCAGGGTGAAAGGGTTCTTTTTTATTTTTCTTATTTCAAGGATAGTTCGTTATCCGATGCTTCATATCATTGGCAATTTTTACATTTTTCTATTGATCTTACTTTGTAATAATATCATGGACAGGACCTGATGCTTTAAATTATAAGACAACATAACACATAACAGTGCAATGTCAATTTATCAATAAAATGCACACGACTTAATTCACACAACTATCACAACGTTCCGTATGCTAAATATAAATGTTGCTAACACATCTATCTTATTTCATATTCTCTACCACACATTTGTTTACTCAAAACATTTTGCAGAACGACAAAAAGGACAATGCTCGCACCAACAGGCTCATTTCATATTCATTCTGATACAGTCAATATCAAAAACAAAATCGCTTTTATTTTGCATTGTATCTTCTAACCGCTGTAAACATTTTTTTCTCTTCAGAACTAATGGTACTCACTGATAAAATATCGAAGATAACTATCACGTGGGAGACCCCGGGTCCCGCATGTTTTCGACTTACGTTTCAGCATTCTCACTTGTCGTGTTGCGTATTGATCGTCTCAATGTGGTTATCCGTCCACTAAATAGAGCGGGAAATGGAAGGTATCTTAGATCAGGGTTAACATTAGTTTAAATAATTTATTTCTAGTGGATGGGAAACAAGTTTTGCAACTTATATTAATCCCTTTCCACTTTGCGGGTGCGAGTGCTGCCTTGTAGCGGAATTAGCCTGCTCTTTATCGAAATCAACTCGGGTGTCTTTAACGTGCAAGAGATATAGCTCTCTCTTAACACGGGTCAGCCATTTATTGTGCCCTTCCGACGGACTATCATCGTTTCCTCAAGACCATACTCGCAAATGGTGTAAAGGGAGAGCCGAAAATTCAGTCCTTGTAATTTTCATCCCAGACGGGAATCGAAACAGGAACCTTTTTTCTATAAGTCCGATGCACTAACCACTAGACCACGGCTCTCTATACATTAGGGGGTCCTTCAGCATTCTCACTTGTCGCATTCAGTATTGATCGACAAGTTGTGGTAATCCGTTCACTCAATAGAGCGGGAAATGGTAGATATCATAGATCAGGGTTTATAGGGGGTCCCTTTTTTATGTATACTTTAACTTCTTAGAACATTACTCTCTATACTTTATTTATTTGGCCAATTTTTATATATTCTTTTTATGCTCGAAAAATTGTGATTAGAAATAAGAAATGCGTAGCAACCCGATCAAAGGGTAAAAACATCCAAAGGCCACAAATGGGTCTTCAATTAGAGAGAAAATCCCGCACCCGAAGGCTTGCTACAGCTGGCCCCTGCATATAGGTTCGCAACATTGAGAATGGATCACATTAACAAGTGACCGACATACTAAGTTGAGATAAATGTCACTGTACAGTAGTTTTTCACCCTGTCTGATTCTAATTATGTCATCCTCCTTCCAGGTATATGCTCTTGATATTATGTCATTTTGTCTAGGTTATTGTAAATGCAGTTGCATGATTAGACCAGAAGCAGTTAATACATATTAAATGTCTTTCATATATTATTGCTGACAGAGAATAAAACATACAATCTATCAACTCGTTTTAATGATCTGCTGTCTCTCTCAAGTATTGGTTATTTAATACTGGTTCTCTGTAACTATTTTAACTCTGATATAGGGAGTGTGGCACACATGGTCATGGATTTTCTTCAAACTTCACACACTTACTAGACTAAATGAAAAAAACAAAAAAAAGCTAAATTTTGGTTGCTATGCATTACGGTTGCCATAGCAACCAATGACAAATTTTACACCTATTGAAAATCCATATTTTGACCTGAAAAAGGCTATTTTCAATGTAATATTTCATATAAATAAAAATAAGAAAGAGATAAATCTTCATGATTTTATTAAATATATGCATATTGATATTTTAATTAAACAACTTATATGTTGATAACAATTTAAAATCATAGACACATATATCCCCCTTTTCAGGAGGGTCACACAAGGTAAAAAAACACACTTTTGAGGACACTTTTGAATGGTCACCATATTTTTTTGCGGTCACCTATATTAACGTACATAATAAATTTAGAAACACCATCATCCCATCTTACAAATAAGGCAAAAAAGTTATTGGTAAGTTTGTCGTATAATATTGTAACCATGGAAACAAAATCCTTAATTTTCAATTTTTTCAAATTTTTTTCAAATTTGCAAAAATTTCAAAAATGTTATTTTAAACTCCAATATTGCTCTAAAAAGATTTAAGAGATATGTTGTTCAATTTAATATAATAAGAAACATTTTAGATGTGTTTGTAAATACCGGGAATAAACTTTAAACAGTTGCTATGGAAACCTTTTTACATAGATTTGATAAAAAAAATGAAAAAGTTTAAGTTTGTTCTTTTATTGTGATTTACAGAAGAAAAACAAAAACAACTTGCATATAATTAAGTTATACTGAGTTTAAACATAATTTATATATAAATTATTGTCTTCTTACTCATATAGTATTTTCTAATAAATCTGTTGCCAACGAATAGTCTTTTTGCTCAAATAAGTTTAATTTTAACAAAAACATATTTTAATACAATAAAATACAAATACAAAAGAACATTCTGCTTGCATAATGCTGGTTGTTGTGATTTCAGAAATACCAACAATATTCAAGTTGCATAAATCTTTGAAACACTGCAGTCACAACAACAACAAAATGATGCCAAAAAACTGTATAATAACCCTCATTTTTTGTGATTTTTGACACCATGAATATCGACTAGTGTGTTATGGGTAGTGACAAACGTGTAAAACAGGCTCATTTTTACTAAATCATAGTTATTACAATAAAATCACACAATGCAGATTTATTTTGCTCAGAGATATCAAAATACAATAAGATACCATTCAAAATGAGTCACATATATATACAGGTGGAAAATGTAAAGTTAATGAAAAAGTTTTATTTTTTTGGCAGTTTGACAACCTCTTCCTGGTTATTGAATGAACTTACTTATTTAAAAAAATAATACCTCCATAAGAATGCAAGTAACATAACATTACCTCGAAAGTTCTGATTATAAGTATTATTATTCACAAAATGAAATGCAGTTTCTAATAGCTAAACTCAGTGCTCGGTCTATAGGTATATTATTTTGTCACTGTAAGTTCACCATAATTAAAACAAATACTCAATATGGAACCACTTCTTATATAATAACACACCAAATATCAGCTCTGTTAATTGCAAAGAAGACTGATTATGGAGAAGAATGATGTAACAAGTATACTATAAAAATAAGCAACACATTCAAGTACAATGAATAGACAATACATGATCTTACTTTGTGTTAATTTTAGTCAAATTATCTGTTTAATTTTAAATAAGGCAGACAAATAATTTATGATGGATAAATTTAATATGGGCAAAGTAACCAGTAATAATTGTTCTTATGTTGTAATGTTACACCACAGTGACAAAATGATTTTATTGTTTGTTCTTATGTTGTACAGTTTCACCACAGTGAGTGTCCCAGGTTATAGTTGACTTTATTTACATTTGTCATTGTTGAGGACTTTTACAGCTGACTATCCGATGTTAGTTTTGCTCATTGATGAAGTGTTTGGTGGGATTCATGTTGCTTATTCTTTAGTTTTCTATGTTGTGTCATGTGTTCTATTGTTTGTCTCTCTTCTTTCATTTTTAGCCATGGCATTGTCAGTTTGATTTCGATTTATGAGTTTGAAACAAGTTGAATACCATGAGATTTATATCAACTGTCATGATAAAATGTGCTTGATAGTGGTCTTCAAGTGCTCTTTGTTTTCCTCACACAATGCAGCAACACAGTCATCAGAAGATGTTTTTTTGTCTTGTTGAAAAAGTCTGGAGAAATAAGATGAAATCTGCTGACCAGACAGATATTCAGATCTCTTAAATTTTCCAGACATTCTCATCTCCTCTGCTGCGACATATGGGTCTACTTTATTGCCGGTTACTTTACCAATATTAAATTTATCTACCATAAATTCTTTCTGCTGTGCATTAAATGTAACCCTAGCTTTTGTTTCCTTAAGTGCCCAGCCCATAGGCAGATAAGAATTATGGTTTGTGTTGAAATCATTACTGGGAACACTAGGCAATTTATCTTTATTTGAAGGGTACATTTGCATTATCTTACTGGCATAAATATATTTAGCCCTTTCAGTAACATTAAGTCTTTCACTTCCATCAAAGGAACAGTCCCCCAGTAAGATGTGATCATCTACAGCTCTTTGGTTTGAAAACTGCTTTGTACAATTTTCCACAGGACAGTCAAAAACTGTTTGCCTTTTTGGTGTCATTTCTACATGTACTTCATGATCATCTGCAAAATAACCAATACATGCTATAAATATGACAATGTTGATATGCGTTTCCCTCAGTTTTAGTTTGTAACACAGATTTGTTTTTTTCTATTGATTTATGAGTTTCGAAACCGTGGTATACTACTGTTGTCTTTATTTATAACCTCTTTCTGGAAGTTTCTGGGTCACTTTAATGAGTGGGTTTAACACTGTGGTGCATACAATGAAAGGTCAAGCAAACCAGTAAAAACAGTAGCTACAAATATCAATCACCAAAAACAAACATAAACAATAGAAAAGTGGCTATCTCACATATGACTAGGTTTATAATGCACTTTAGCAATCTCATTCTGTTTGCCTAGCATGTCAAATGGTATTTCTCTTAATTATTGCTGTATTTGAATTGAGATCACTGTATTATGTTTTATGCAGTGTCTTTGTAAAACTTGTTTTTACTGTTGCAAATATTCATTAATCTAGTGACGCCTCTATGTAACCTTAATTTGAGACAGTAAATTCTATGTGTTACCAGGGTCAAGCTTATTCATCCTCGAAATAACCCTTCTAATGGTTGCAAGAGAATATTAAAGGATTGTAGATTTGTTATCTTACCTTGGGTGCTTTCAGTTTCTGTTTCGAAAGCTCTGGTTTGTGTTTGACCCCATTCTAACACAGTTTTGATTTCCACAGTTTGAGATGGACAGCCAATGGTTCCCCATTTCATCATTTTACCTAAAAATTAAAACAAGATTAAGATAAAACAGAACAATTATGTTGTTGGTGTGCATGTGTTAAATCCTACAAAAACTAAAACATTGCTAGATGACATAGTATGTAAGATGGCCTCTCACAAGATTAGACAATAAATAATTTTGGTTCATTATTTACAACTGTTCTTGCTAACAGTAGAATACCTATTTGATAGTAACTTAATTCTGGTACAAAATGAAAAAAAAAATCTCTCAAATGGAAAACAATTTCCATTATTGATAGACGGCATAATTTTTTTGTCTCATATCTGAAAGGAAGACATAGGTATTTTTTTTCAGCAACAGTAATGAGTGCAGCATAAGTTGTCACAAAATGTTTAGATTTTCTCAAGTAACTTTTATTTTTTTTGCCCATTAGATAAATCTCCAAGTAAGGAATATGACAGTTGTTATCTATTCATGTTTATGTGATTAGACTTTTCATTTTGCCATTTGATTACAAACTTTCCGTTTATAATTTCCTTCCAAAGTTGGTATTTTTGTTATTTTACTTTTTTCTTGCGACTGAATTAATAAACAATGTTGCTATTCTTCAGAATGTCTGTTTCTTAATTTAATAATGACATGCATGACCTTTCTCTATGTCAACATTTATTAATTGCTTCTTTAAAAATACTGATTTATAAACAAAATTCAAAAATGAAGGGTTTTTTTCTTGTTGTTTTGGAGCGTACATACCTTCACCAACAGCATAGGCTTTCCACATCCTCAGTCCAATACTGGAGTACTCGAAATTGTACAACTTTGAAATTAATGGAATAGAACATTTTGATGACTTTGCATCTACAACAAGAACTGCGGAAGCAACTTTAACTTTCAATTCAGGCTTCTGCTCTTTGTCCACAGCCTGCAATAAAAACAAACGTACTATAATTATATTTATCTGTTAAAACATCATGTTCTTGCACATAAAAATTAATCTCAAAAGCTATAATCTAAAAACAAAAAGTTTCCCGCAATCCACTGTTACATTACCTCCATTAATTTTTTGTCATCAGGAATCTGTTTTCAATTTTTCATTGTATGAACCCAAGCACCTAAAAATTTCATCCAATATAGTATTTTACCTCTCTTGGCACTTAGATACATAAAGAAGATAAATTTATCAAGTAGAGAAATATCTCATCACATTCTATGCAGTGTTATGTCAATTTAACTTTATATACATGTAAATCACCTGAAGTGGCGATTGTGTGGTAGGGTAAAAACGAGTGGATACGGCTTGTCTTGAAATAATATGAAACATTTATATACATGTATCAGCTTCTACTTTTGTTAAGAAAAAAATCTACCTAAGGACATGTTCATACCTGTTTCATATGCAAAGCTGAAGTCACATCATTGCCTTGGTTAATGTATCGCCTAATAATGGACTTTATATGAGAAGCACGTCTGTCACATGGCCCTAAAATGCAAAAGTCTTTACATTATTTCATTATAAATCATAGAATTAAAAGTTTTCTTTACATTTCAAATGACTAACAACCAAACATAATTTAAACTTTACAACACTAACTTAAGTATCTGAAATTTTTTTGAATATGTTTTCCCTGATACCTTCTACTTTTTTAAGCATAAGAATATGTGAATACTTTTATTCCATGAGAATTTGTGTGTCTTTGTGAAAATTATAAAGCATACAATTTTTTTAATTCAATATTTTATATAACTCATATTATATAATTCTATGAAATATTTGAATTATTATTGGAATTTTAACAACATAATTTGTTTATGTCTGTTATAATTGTCAGTTATAAATTTTAAGCTCTTTCCTGCTACAGGTTGAAAATATTAGTTTAAAAAAAAAATAAGCATATACATGTTTCTCAGACGCGGAAGTAGAATGCTGTCTGAATTATTTAAAATTATGTCAGAATTTATTCCATTACATCAATGTTCTAACATATATCATATTTACAATAATCAATTGTCAAAAATTCAAGTATTTTGTTGTACATGCAAATTAAGATAACTTCAGTTCTAGATGAAAAAGAATACACTTTTTCCAAATGTTTAGAAAATGAAAATACTCCACTAAATAATGCTAATACCTTTTCCATTTTGAGCTTCACAGAAATTGTATGAAGCAATATTATTGCTAAGTTCATTGTGAAGCATCAGGATAGTTGAAGAAGATTTATAACAGCCAGCATTATCGGAGAAAAAGTTTATTTTTTCAGTCCTGGCTTATGATGAAGAATGTCTCTAGCTACGTCTATCAAGATTTGAGATGTTATAGATGCATCCTGGGATACTGGTGATTCAAAAATGTGAACATGTGTTAAAGATGAGAAATTTGATCCTTCTTTCAACAATGTAACTGATATGTGCCAGTTTATGCCTCGTTTGGCAAACCAATCCACTTGGCCTGTAAAATATTGCCAAATTATCAATTAAAAAAATGGCTCAGACATGAAATAGTCATGACATAGTTTTAAAATATAAATATAATTATAATATGTACAGTGTAAAGAGTTATTCGCCTTGAATCTAACTATTTGAATAAAAGAAGCTTTGTCAGCAAGCTAACATACACAACACCCATACATTGACACTGGGCAAATAAAATATTACTAGATTCCTGAGTATCCAAGACTAATACCTCCTACAAAAATTAATTGATTAAAATTTCTTGTGAATATGAAGATTAACAAATTATGTCATTATTATTGTCAAAACTTGGTTAACATTTTTTGTTCAATTATGAAAACAACTCTGCATAAAACCATAGATTAATATCTTATGAGAAAAATGACTTGCCTGCCAAACTGACCTTATTTGACAAGCATCCTATTGATGAGTGCATGAGGCATACCAAAATATTTGATCTAGTGCATTATATTAAATTTTGTTTCTATCAGTGTTATTTTAATTCAGTTAATCAAAAATTACCTTCTCTATATTTCCTAGGCAGGAACTTCATTGCCCAGTCACATGTTATTATAGCATCCTCGTTTGTCATTTGTTGTACAATGTCAGATCTGGCTTGCTCCTGATTCCTGGATCGTATGTCGTGAGATTTCCATCTCCTTATGGCTATAATAGATTCATCTACCTAAAGAAAATACGCAAAAATGTGTTTAGACAAATCGTTTAAAGACATATATATATACTGTGACAATTGATGATCCTATATCATTATAACCAAATTCCAACACTTTTTTGGTAATGGGGGTAGAGTGGGGCGCCCATATTCGCCTGGGACACAATTTTGCCGTTTAATGATTTTGAGGTGTAAAAACTAAAGATGGCTGAAATGGAAGTCATATACCGGTAAATGATATTATATAACACATATGATTATTTTTTTAAACTGAGACAAAATTGCGGCACCTACTGAAAAGAACCGAAAAACGGACAACAATTTTCGTCCAATTTTCTGAATAAAAAAACACGAATTCAAAGAAGTATTTCTAAGAAATACCAGTATGCTATAAATCCATTTAGACCTGCACGCATGAACATTAACTGTAGAAAACTTAAAAAGATGTGGCGAAAATGAGCACCCTACTCTACCTTTATTAAATATATCTGTAAAAAATCTTGCCAAAATGACATTAACAGTAATTTATGGTTCATGACGATAAAATATGCACCTTTATTTTAGACAATAAAAATTATATGATTTTGATGAATCAAGTTAATTTTTTTCCCCGATGATGGTAATAATTATCATATCAGACATCTGATTTTTTGATGAATCATGGTAAATATTTTATCAATTTGACTAACTTTGAAATATAATGGAATACAAAGTGAATCAATTGAAAAAAGAGATACCTTTATTGTTTTCACATTCTTGGTATCATTGTAAAAGCAAAGTTAGACTTTTTTCAAGGTTGTATTATCTTTTATCTTACCATATACATTGTTGCCTCTTTGTTCTGCCATGGATACTCCTCAGCTTTCTTTTTGATGGTATTGAGGCTGAATTCTACACTTTCACAATCTTCACATAGCTTAGTATGTTGATGATTACATTCTGAAGTATAATTGGGTTCAGAAGGACTGCTTAGAGCATATGATGTGCAGTGGTCCATAACCAAACTTTCTCTTGAAATATGCGACTAAAATTTAAAAAAAAAAAGAGTAATTATAACACTTCATTTCTTTATTAACATTTAAATTTTTAAATAAAACTTAAAAAACAAGATTAATCTATTGCCTCAAAAGTTTTTATATACAAACTGATGTACACTAGTTGTCGTTTGTTTATGTAATTTATAGACTTTGCATGTTTCTCATTTTTTATATAGATTAGACCGTTGGTTTTTCTGTTTGAATGGTTTTACACTTGTAATTTTGGGACCTTTGTAGCTTGTTGTTCTGTGAAAGCCAAGGCTTCGTGTTGAAGGCCGTAACTTGATCTATAATTGTTTACTTTTATAAATTTGTTATTTGGATGGAGAGTTGCATCATTGGCAATCATACCACATCTTCTATACCTATAAACAAATAAAATTGTTTAAAATATAAGTATTATTATAGTAATAAACCATTTTTCTAGATGTTACAGACATTGAATAGATATTTAAAAACTCATTGTTGCCTTTAATTACTTATACATCCCCTTTACTTCAACTCTGGTGGATAGTTCTCTCATTGGCAATCATACCACATTTTGTTTTAAAATCTTATGAGGTATGGTATTGTATTTGATCCATTTTGAATTCATTTGTAATCCTAGTTATTCAGAAACTTATTTCAAACTAACCTTCAACCCTGATTTAAGATATGTTTTTGCCTTTTGTAGGCCTAATAACAAGCACTTTACTTCTTCAGTTGGCAATTCTAGTCTTTTGATGACTTTGTCAAGTTCATCAAAACCTTTACACCCTTCCATGATGAAATTATCAAGACCCTCAACACTTTTTCTGACCACAGCTGAGCATTCATCAAGTATTTTGTACAATGTACTGCTCCCTACAAAACATTGAATAAGAATTCATTTCATTTCAATTTCTGAAAAAGCATACTGATATTATAATTGTAAAATAAAAGCTAAAATCATGGTGGTAGTTTGCATGGCATTGAGCTAAAATATGTTATTTTTAAACAGCTGACTTTATTTGTCATTGTTGAAGGATGAACAGTCGCCTATAGTTGATTACATCAATCAATGTCATATGGACATCATGGATAGTTGTCTCATTTGAAACCAGACCAAATCTCCCTATTTTACATAAAAATTGTGGATATCCCCCTGTACTATGTACAATATTTAGTACATTATCTTTATGGGAAACACCTTAAAATCAAGTGATATATATTGATAATAGGCAGATTTCACAATGCAAAAATGCCAAATCAAAGTTAATCCCATTGATATAAAATTCTGTTCCACCATATACATGTACTTATTCTATTTTTGTAGAAATTGCCATTACATATGTTAACTCACATATATTTCTCTTTCAACACTTATTACAATACCAACAGTTTCATTACAGTTACATGGACAAGGTCATGTATGCAATCCAAATCTGGCCAAATATTTTTTTTTGTCTCAATCTGTGTTATCAGGGTGTTTTTTTCACATACAGAAAATTGCATATCAACGTCCTATTTCTTCAAGTAATTAAAGTAGGGAATTACTGTTGATAATAGAATGATGTTCACAGATAACTTATAATAAAAGACAAGATAATAAAATGCTAACAATTGTCTAAAGTGCTTTTATATAATTGGCTTAATTATGAATTTTCACAATTCCATCTGAATAACAAATTACTTACCAAGAGGTTTAACATTCTCCTCGTTGCATAAAGCTACATACTGAGAAATAATGGAGGAAGGTGTAAGACTTCGTATAACAGTTGGTATTATAATGACTTCTCCTGTTTCCATTTTCAATGTTTTCTCACCAAAGGGTTGATCTTTAACTATCTGTCCTGACGTTATAAAGTCAATAAAATGGTCTAACTGGCTTACAGTATACTTTTCTCTTGATAGCTTTTTGGTTGTAACTGGTTCCCCTACACCAAATTGCTCAATATGCTCTTTTGCTTGATTAAATTTGTAACGAGTCAATCCTGGTATAAGCTGAAAATTGAAAAGAGCTAGTGGAAAAAAATAAACATGTGCATGAACTGTACAATTTAATCTGAATCCAATACCAGTGACATATCATTGCTTCACTGCTTTTAAAAATCATTTTAATTGAGAATAATTATTTCATAAATAAAAATGTCTTCTTGAAGCAAATTCTGAATCTTCAATTAAAAAAAGAATGCTTATTTTTGTAAATTCATTGGGGTGTAAAAGTGTTGATTGAACTTGAAGTACATTTATATAAAGCGCAGCCATGGTTGACAATGTTATTTCTCAGCCGCAGGATAACAAGTAATCTGCTCTATCCCTCTCTCAGCTATCTGTTATTTATATATGAAAATGTTGGGATTTTAAAAAAGAATAAAATAAATATTGCAAATACAATAACCTTATACACATTCAGGCAGGAATATTTTTCACATTTTTCTATGACTTTCATCTTAATTATATAATATAAACAAGATTGTGTCCTCAGTACACGAATGCCACACTCGCACTATCATTTTCTATGTTCAGTGGACCGTGAAATTCTGATAAAATCTCTAATTTGGCATTAAAATTAGAAAGATCATATCATAAGGAACATGTGTGCCAAGTTTGAAGTCAATTGGACTTCAACTTCATCAAAAACTACCTTGACCAAAAACTTTAACCTGAAGCGGGACAGACGGACAGACGGAGGAACGAACGGAGGAACGGACGCACAGACCAGAAAACATAATGCCCCTCTTCTATCGTAGGTGGGGCATACAAAAATATTTTTGGTCAAAAACTAGATAAAAGACAATACTGTACATTCAAAAATATGATTGTGTGCATTTATTATTGCAATTTTTGAAGATTAAAATTAATTAAACCGAATAGTAAGATTAATAATAGAATTTTTTAAATCTGCATACTAATACATATATATAACATCTGTATAAGTTTATCAAATTCAGAATGGAAGGTCTCTAATAGCTGATACTCATTCTGTCCAATAGATAAAAATATTGCAATAACTTAATTATAAGTGTATTTACTATTAAATATTTTAAAATCTAACCTTTTGTACATCTTGTAATTCCATATCTTTAACAATGGTTGTCAGAATCTGTCGCTGAAATGTCCATGAATCAGCCCTTTTGTATATTTCAACTAGTGTTTCAAGAATAGCATTTTCCTCCATTGTTTTTGTAGACATATCATTCAAAACTGCTTTTTTTATGAAATTCTCTTCCCCAGGACATATTGTGGAAAACATCAGTTCCATGCATTGTTTGGCCTTGCTGATATATCGTTGTTGGGTTCTGGTGCTTGAATCTTTTATGTAAATACTCAATTCTTTAACAGGACTAATACCAGAAATAGATAAAAACTTGTTAAGGGACTCAAGTTTAAGCGAATTTGACACAGAGGCTTCTGATGACTGTGACAACTGAGATGCTGTTTCCTGGCTGATCTGAAATTCACTATCAGTATCATCAAAAGCAGATGATGTAACCTACAAAATAATAATGCAAATAATTATGGGCTTCTACATGAATTTCTTGATACTTTTAATATCTACTTTATAACATAGGAATAGCTAGAAACATGTAATAATAGTAATAATAATTTTCTTTATTTCCACAATAACATATATTAATCTGTTTTAGCTGTAACGAGTACACAGTAAAAATGTTGCTCATTGTTGAAGGCCTTGTAGTGAACATTTGAAATAGTTAAAGGCTTTGCTACTTCAGAAATAGATTAGTTAGCTGTTTTTGGCAAAACTTCAAGGAATTTTTGGTCCTCAATGCTCTTCAACTAAGAACTTTATTGGGCCTTTTTCACTTTTTTTCTTTATGCATCAGTGATGAGTCTTTTAAGAAGAAACATGTCTAGCACAAACACAAAATTTTAATCCTGGTATAGATAATATGATGATTTTATGAGTATAACAATGCAATGTGGACTCTTTATATAGTTTAGTGTGTCATTGGTAATGACATATCACTTTTCCTTTTTTGTACATTGAAGTTCACAAACTGAAATGAACATCCGTGAATTATCTTATTTAAAGATATATAGACCCTCCACTTGTATGTAAAGTATGTGATCTAAGAAATTGCATTTATACCTCTGTTTCTGATAGTCTAGCTCTTTTCAATGGAATATCAGTGTCATGAGTATCTTCTGGTACGCTTCCCTCATGTGTAAATGACAACTAAAAATGGAAAAAAAAGATTTTTTCTGTTAATTCAGTGTATAAAAACATTTACTCTTTTTTTTATGCAAAAGATGCGTCTTGCTGTACTAAAAAACCTTTGGTGGCCTTGGTCTGTTTTCTTAATGTTGGTTGGATTGTTTGTTGTCTCTAGCTTTGACACATTCACATTTAACTAATTCTCATTTTTATCTTTTAGTTTTTTGGGAGAGAAAAAATGCATAGCCATGACGTAGTAACTACAAACTTATATCAATTTACCCTGTGTATAATTATATAAACAGTTTTCAGTAAATGAATGTAGAAAAATTGCACAGAAATATTGTTACATGTGAAAATAATCTTAATATAATTTTACTAAGTGTGTTAGCAAAGGAAATATCTTAAGTTATCTTGCTTGCTAGCTGAACCATGAAGTCTTTATTAGGTTAGTTAGGTAAATGACACAATTTAAGAGTAGACTAGTCCAAGAGATAACCAGCGAGTTAGCTAACCTAGGACATTACCTTTGCCTACACACTCATTGAAATCAGCTGTAAGCTTTTGTCAATTGTCTCACCTTTCTTCCCTGGTGAACAACATTTGGATTGTCCTTCAATACTTCTAATCTACAGCTATGACATATTCCTACATTAAAGAATATTAGTTATGAAAACATGAGTTAATTCTGGTGTGCATATAATCACCTGTGATATATTACATAAATTTATTTGTAGACATGTACGTAAATTTATTTCTATTTAAGAAAACCGTTAGAAAAAAATTAAACAAATACTGACCATTAATTGTAGGTTAAATAAATAAAAGCTAGCTGGAAACCTGGTACAATGATATTTAGTGTAGCAGAGGAATCTGGGTCTGGTCGCGCACATTCACGTTTGCATCCACTCATGTTCGCCCCCTTTCACTTTCGCACCCTACCTGTTCGTGCCCAATTTTAATTGGTTTTGTGTTTAATATCTTTGCAATAAAGTTTCGGTATTTGTTGTCATTGTCTTAAAATAAAGTGAGACAGCATTTTTTTTTGTGTTGAATAAATCTTAATCATGTTTTGGATAGTGTATTATCCAAAAAAATTTAATCTTTTTTAAAATAAAGTGGGATTCCAGCAACGTTTTTATTTTGTGTTGAATAACTCATTATCATTTTTTGGTTAGTGTACTGCTATAACGTTGTTTCATTCACTAGTTCCACAATTTCACATAATTATATATTACAAAATCTTGACAAGAAAATGCCATAGGCAGATCCTGGGGGGGGGGCTCCTTTCGTGAGAGAAATGTGGTTCATTATATAGGGAATCATTGAAGCATGACTGGAGCAGGGTCCCCCCTTTTAAGTCAGTCTGCAGGCCCCCTTAGGAAAAGTTCTGGATCCACCACTGAATAAAACTTAACTTTTGATATCATCCTTATTTTTGAAGGGTAAAAAGAAAAGATGTACAAATAATGAATGCAACTTGTAAGCTATAATAGCTATCGTCTATACTAACCTGTGCCAATAGGAAGTACAATGCCTGTAGTTAAGAAAATCTGTTGTACGTTTTGCCCGGTCAAACGGCGTTCTTGTTTCCTTGAATCACTGTGCACTGCTAGGCAGGACGGAAGCATACACTTTACTGACCGCTGTCTATTATAATCACGATTTTTAAGTTCAATAAAATGGTTTTCACAAATTACAATGTTATCAACAGAAATACAATGAGATGATTCAAATTCGCTCTGCAAACAACCCAATTCTGAAAACAGCAGTGTCAATTTACTTCTAGGAATGTCTTTAAGGCTTACAAATTTAAAGCTGCAAGGAGATTTTAAATGAAATTCAGGAAAGTATTTTGGCAGCAGATATAGCAGTCATAGAAAAATGTGAAAAATATTCCTGCCTGAATGTGTATAAGGTTATTGTATTTGCAATATTTATTTTATTCTTTTTTAAAAACCCAACATTTTCATATATAAATAACAGATAGCTGAGAGAGGGATAGAGCAGATTACTTGTTATCCTGCGGCTGGGAAATAACATTGTCAACCATGGCTGCGCTTTATATAAATGTACTTCAAGTTCAATCAACACTTTTACACCCCAATGAATTTACAAAAATAAGCATTCTTTTTTTAATTGAAGATTCAGAATTTGCTTCAAGAAGACATTTTTATTTATGAAATAATTATTCTCAATTAAAATGATTTTTAAAAGCAGTGAAGCAATGATATGTCACTGGTATTGGATTCAGATTAAATTGTACAGTTCATGCACATGTTTATTTTTTTCCACTAGCTCTTTTCAATTTTCAGCTTATACCAGGATTGACTCGTTACAAATTTAATCAAGCAAAAGAGCATATTGAGCAATTTGGTGTAGGGGAACCAGTTACAACCAAAAAGCTATCAAGAGAAAAGTATACTGTAAGCCAGTTAGACCATTTTATTGACTTTATAACGTCAGGACAGATAGTTAAAGATCAACCCTTTGGTGAGAAAACATTGAAAATGGAAACAGGAGAAGTCATTATAATACCAACTGTTATACGAAGTCTTACACCTTCCTCCATTATTTCTCAGTATGTAGCTTTATGCAACGAGGAGAATGTTAAACCTCTTGGTAAGTAATTTGTTATTCAGATGGAATTGTGAAAATTCATAATTAAGCCAATTATATAAAAGCACTTTAGACAATTGTTAGCATTTTATTATCTTGTCTTTTATTATAAGTTATCTGTGAACATCATTCTATTATCAACAGTAATTCCCTACTTTAATTACTTGAAGAAATAGGACGTTGATATGCAATTTTCTGTATGTGAAAAAAACACCCTGATAACACAGATTGAGACAAAAAAAAATATTTGGCCAGATTTGGATTGCATACATGACCTTGTCCATGTAACTGTAATGAAACTGTTGGTATTGTAATAAGTGTTGAAAGAGAAATATATGTGAGTGAACATATGTAATGGCAATTTCTACAAAAATAGAATAAGTACATGTATATGGTGGAACAGAATTTTATATCAATGGGATTAACTTTGATTTGGCATTTTTGCATTGTGAAATCTGCCTATTATCAATATATATCACTTGATTTTAAGGTGTTTCCCATAAAGATAATGTACTAAATATTGTACATAGTACAGGGGGATATCCACAATTTTTATGTAAAATAGGGAGATTTGGTCTGGTTTCAAATGAGACAACTATCCATGATGTCCATATGACATTGATTGATGTAATCAACTATAGGCGACTGTTCATCCTTCAACAATGACAAATAAAGTCAGCTGTTTAAAAATAACATATTTTAGCTCAATGCCATGCAAACTACCACCATGATTTTAGCTTTTATTTTACAATTATAATATCAGTATGCTTTTTCAGAAATTGAAATGAAATGAATTCTTATTCAATGTTTTGTAGGGAGCAGTACATTGTACAAAATACTTGATGAATGCTCAGCTGTGGTCAGAAAAAGTGTTGAGGGTCTTGATAATTTCATCATGGAAGGGTGTAAAGGTTTTGATGAACTTGACAAAGTCATCAAAAGACTAGAATTGCCAACTGAAGAAGTAAAGTGCTTGTTATTAGGCCTACAAAAGGCAAAAACATATCTTAAATCAGGGTTGAAGGTTAGTTTGAAATAAGTTTCTGAATAACTAGGATTACAAATGAATTCAAAATGGATCAAATACAATACCATACCTCATAAGATTTTAAAACAAAATGTGGTATGATTGCCAATGAGAGAACTATCCACCAGAGTTGAAGTAAAGGGGATGTATAAGTAATTAAAGGCAACAATGAGTTTTTAAATATCTATTCAATGTCTGGAACATCTAGAAAAATGGTTTATTACTATAATAATACTTATATTTTAAACAATTTTATTTGTTTATAGGTATAGAAGATGTGGTATGATTGCCAATGATGCAACTCTCCATCCAAATAACAAATTTATAAAAGTAAACAATTATAGATCAAGTTACGGCCTTCAACACGAAGCCTTGGCTTTCACAGAACAACAAGCTACAAAGGTCCCAAAATTACAAGTGTAAAACCATTCAAACAGAAAAACCAACGGTCTAATCTATATAAAAAATGAGAAACATGCAAAGTCTATAAATTACATAAACAAACGACAACTAGTGTACATCAGTTTGTATATAAAAACTTTTGAGGCAATAGATTAATCTTGTTTTTTAAGTTTTATTTAAAAATTTAAATGTTAATAAAGAAATGAAGTGTTATAATTACTCTTTTTTTTTTTAAATTTTAGTCGCATATTTCAAGAGAAAGTTTGGTTATGGACCACTGCACATCATATGCTCTAAGCAGTCCTTCTGAACCCAATTATACTTCAGAATGTAATCATCAACATACTAAGCTATGTGAAGATTGTGAAAGTGTAGAATTCAGCCTCAATACCATCAAAAAGAAAGCTGAGGAGTATCCATGGCAGAACAAAGAGGCAACAATGTATATGGTAAGATAAAAGATAATACAACCTTGAAAAAAGTCTAACTTTGCTTTTACAATGATACCAAGAATGTGAAAACAATAAAGGTATCTCTTTTTTCAATTGATTCACTTTGTATTCCATTATATTTCAAAGTTAGTCAAATTGATAAAATATTTACCATGATTCATCAAAAAATCAGATGTCTGATATGATAATTATTACCATCATCGGGGAAAAAAATTAACTTGATTCATCAAAATCATATAATTTTTATTGTCTAAAATAAAGGTGCATATTTTATCGTCATGAACCATAAATTACTGTTAATGTCATTTTGGCAAGATTTTTTACAGATATATTTAATAAAGGTAGAGTAGGGTGCTCATTTTCGCCACATCTTTTTAAGTTTTCTACAGTTAATGTTCATGCGTGCAGGTCTAAATGGATTTATAGCATACTGGTATTTCTTAGAAATACTTCTTTGAATTCGTGTTTTTTTATTCAGAAAATTGGACGAAAATTGTTGTCCGTTTTTCGGTTCTTTTCAGTAGGTGCCGCAATTTTGTCTCAGTTTAAAAAAATAATCATATGTGTTATATAATATCATTTACCGGTATATGACTTCCATTTCAGCCATCTTTAGTTTTTACACCTCAAAATCATTAAACGGCAAAATTGTGTCCCAGGCGAATATGGGCGCCCCACTCTACCCCCATTACCAAAAAAGTGTTGGAATTTGGTTATAATGATATAGGATCATCAATTGTCACAGTATATATATATGTCTTTAAACGATTTGTCTAAACACATTTTTGCGTATTTTCTTTAGGTAGATGAATCTATTATAGCCATAAGGAGATGGAAATCTCACGACATACGATCCAGGAATCAGGAGCAAGCCAGATCTGACATTGTACAACAAATGACAAACGAGGATGCTATAATAACATGTGACTGGGCAATGAAGTTCCTGCCTAGGAAATATAGAGAAGGTAATTTTTGATTAACTGAATTAAAATAACACTGATAGAAACAAAATTTAATATAATGCACTAGATCAAATATTTTGGTATGCCTCATGCACTCATCAATAGGATGCTTGTCAAATAAGGTCAGTTTGGCAGGCAAGTCATTTTTCTCATAAGATATTAATCTATGGTTTTATGCAGAGTTGTTTTCATAATTGAACAAAAAATGTTAACCAAGTTTTGACAATAATAATGACATAATTTGTTAATCTTCATATTCACAAGAAATTTTAATCAATTAATTTTTGTAGGAGGTATTAGTCTTGGATACTCAGGAATCTAGTAATATTTTATTTGCCCAGTGTCAATGTATGGGTGTTGTGTATGTTAGCTTGCTGACAAAGCTTCTTTTATTCAAATAGTTAGATTCAAGGCGAATAACTCTTTACACTGTACATATTATAATTATATTTATATTTTAAAACTATGTCATGACTATTTCATGTCTGAGCCATTTTTTTAATTGATAATTTGGCAATATTTTACAGGCCAAGTGGATTGGTTTGCCAAACGAGGCATAAACTGGCACATATCAGTTACATTGTTGAAAGAAGGATCAAATTTCTCATCTTTAACACATGTTCACATTTTTGAATCACCAGTATCCCAGGATGCATCTATAACATCTCAAATCTTGATAGACGTAGCTAGAGACATTCTTCATCATGAGCCAGGACTGAAAAAAATAAACTTTTTCTCCGATAATGCTGGCTGTTATAAATCTTCTTCAACTATCCTGATGCTTCACAATGAACTTAGCAATAATATTGCTTCATACAATTTCTGTGAAGCTCAAAATGGAAAAGGTATTAGCATTATTTAGTGGAGTATTTTCATTTTCTAAACATTTGGAAAAAGTGTATTCTTTTTCATCTAGAACTGAAGTTATCTTAATTTGCATGTACAACAAAATACTTGAATTTTTGACAATTGATTATTGTAAATATGATATATGTTAGAACATTGATGTAATGGAATAAATTCTGACATAATTTTAAATAATTCAGACAGCATTCTACTTCCGCGTCTGAGAAACATGTATATGCTTATTTTTTTTTTAAACTAATATTTTCAACCTGTAGCAGGAAAGAGCTTAAAATTTATAACTGACAATTATAACAGACATAAACAAATTATGTTGTTAAAATTCCAATAATAATTCAAATATTTCATAGAATTATATAATATGAGTTATATAAAATATTGAATTAAAAAAATTGTATGCTTTATAATTTTCACAAAGACACACAAATTCTCATGGAATAAAAGTATTCACATATTCTTATGCTTAAAAAAGTAGAAGGTATCAGGGAAAACATATTCAAAAAAATTTCAGATACTTAAGTTAGTGTTGTAAAGTTTAAATTATGTTTGGTTGTTAGTCATTTGAAATGTAAAGAAAACTTTTAATTCTATGATTTATAATGAAATAATGTAAAGACTTTTGCATTTTAGGGCCATGTGACAGACGTGCTTCTCATATAAAGTCCATTATTAGGCGATACATTAACCAAGGCAATGATGTGACTTCAGCTTTGCATATGAAACAGGTATGAACATGTCCTTAGGTAGATTTTTTTCTTAACAAAAGTAGAAGCTGATACATGTATATAAATGTTTCATATTATTTCAAGACAAGCCGTATCCACTCGTTTTTACCCTACCACACAATCGCCACTTCAGGTGATTTACATGTATATAAAGTTAAATTGACATAACACTGCATAGAATGTGATGAGATATTTCTCTACTTGATAAATTTATCTTCTTTATGTATCTAAGTGCCAAGAGAGGTAAAATACTATATTGGATGAAATTTTGAGGTGCTTGGGTTCATACAATGAAAAATTGAAAACAGATTCCTGATGACAAAAAATTAATGGAGGTAATGTAACAGTGGATTGCGGGAAACTTTTTGTTTTTAGATTATAGCTTTTGAGATTAATTTTTATGTGCAAGAACATGATGTTTTAACAGATAAATATAATTATAGTACGTTTGTTTTTATTGCAGGCTGTGGACAAAGAGCAGAAGCCTGAATTGAAAGTTAAAGTTGCTTCCGCAGTTCTTGTTGTAGATGCAAAGTCATCAAAATGTTCTATTCCATTAATTTCAAAGTTGTACAATTTCGAGTACTCCAGTATTGGACTGAGGATGTGGAAAGCCTATGCTGTTGGTGAAGGTATGTACGCTCCAAAACAACAAGAAAAAAACCCTTCATTTTTGAATTTTGTTTATAAATCAGTATTTTTAAAGAAGCAATTAATAAATGTTGACATAGAGAAAGGTCATGCATGTCATTATTAAATTAAGAAACAGACATTCTGAAGAATAGCAACATTGTTTATTAATTCAGTCGCAAGAAAAAAGTAAAATAACAAAAATACCAACTTTGGAAGGAAATTATAAACGGAAAGTTTGTAATCAAATGGCAAAATGAAAAGTCTAATCACATAAACATGAATAGATAACAACTGTCATATTCCTTACTTGGAGATTTATCTAATGGGCAAAAAAAATAAAAGTTACTTGAGAAAATCTAAACATTTTGTGACAACTTATGCTGCACTCATTACTGTTGCTGAAAAAAAATACCTATGTCTTCCTTTCAGATATGAGACAAAAAAATTATGCCGTCTATCAATAATGGAAATTGTTTTCCATTTGAGAGATTTTTTTTTTCATTTTGTACCAGAATTAAGTTACTATCAAATAGGTATTCTACTGTTAGCAAGAACAGTTGTAAATAATGAACCAAAATTATTTATTGTCTAATCTTGTGAGAGGCCATCTTACATACTATGTCATCTAGCAATGTTTTAGTTTTTGTAGGATTTAACACATGCACACCAACAACATAATTGTTCTGTTTTATCTTAATCTTGTTTTAATTTTTAGGTAAAATGATGAAATGGGGAACCATTGGCTGTCCATCTCAAACTGTGGAAATCAAAACTGTGTTAGAATGGGGTCAAACACAAACCAGAGCTTTCGAAACAGAAACTGAAAGCACCCAAGGTAAGATAACAAATCTACAATCCTTTAATATTCTCTTGCAACCATTAGAAGGGTTATTTCGAGGATGAATAAGCTTGACCCTGGTAACACATAGAATTTACTGTCTCAAATTAAGGTTACATAGAGGCGTCACTAGATTAATGAATATTTGCAACAGTAAAAACAAGTTTTACAAAGACACTGCATAAAACATGATACAGTGATCTCAATTCAAATACAGCAATAATTAAGAGAAATACCATTTGACATGCTAGGCAAACAGAATGAGATTGCTAAAGTGCATTATAAACCTAGTCATATGTGAGATAGCCACTTTTCTATTGTTTATGTTTGTTTTTGGTGATTGATATTTGTAGCTACTGTTTTTACTGGTTTGCTTGACCTTTCATTGTATGCACCACAGTGTTAAACCCACTCATTAAAGTGACCCAGAAACTTCCAGAAAGAGGTTATAAATAAAGACAACAGTAGTATACCACGGTTTCGAACTCATAAATCAATAGAAAAAAACAAATCTGTGTTACAAACTAAAACTGAGGGAAACGCATATCAACATTGTCATATTTATAGCATGTATTGGTTATTTTGCAGATGATCATGAAGTACATGTAGAAATGACATCAAAAAGGCAAACAGTTTTTGACTGTCCTGTGGAAAATTGTACAAAGCAGTTTTCAAACCAAAGAGCTGTAGATGATCACATCTTACTGGGGGACTGTTCCTTTGATGGAAGTGAAAGACTTAATGTTACTGAAAGGGCTAAATATATTTATGCCAGTAAGATAATGCAAATGTACCCTTCAAATAAAGATAAATTGCCTAGTGTTCCCAGTAATGATTTCAACACAAACCATAATTCTTATCTGCCTATGGGCTGGGCACTTAAGGAAACAAAAGCTAGGGTTACATTTAATGCACAGCAGAAAGAATTTATGGTAGATAAATTTAATATTGGTAAAGTAACCGGCAATAAAGTAGACCCATATGTCGCAGCAGAGGAGATGAGAATGTCTGGAAAATTTAAGAGATCTGAATATCTGTCTGGTCAGCAGATTTCATCTTATTTCTCCAGACTTTTTCAACAAGACAAAAAAACATCTTCTGATGACTGTGTTGCTGCATTGTGTGAGGAAAACAAAGAGCACTTGAAGACCACTATCAAGCACATTTTATCATGACAGTTGATATAAATCTCATGGTATTCAACTTGTTTCAAACTCATAAATCGAAATCAAACTGACAATGCCATGGCTAAAAATGAAAGAAGAGAGACAAACAATAGAACACATGACACAACATAGAAAACTAAAGAATAAGCAACATGAATCCCACCAAACACTTCATCAATGAGCAAAACTAACATCGGATAGTCAGCTGTAAAAGTCCTCAACAATGACAAATGTAAATAAAGTCAACTATAACCTGGGACACTCACTGTGGTGAAACTGTACAACATAAGAACAAACAATAAAATCATTTTGTCACTGTGGTGTAACATTACAACATAAGAACAATTATTACTGGTTACTTTGCCCATATTAAATTTATCCATCATAAATTATTTGTCTGCCTTATTTAAAATTAAACAGATAATTTGACTAAAATTAACACAAAGTAAGATCATGTATTGTCTATTCATTGTACTTGAATGTGTTGCTTATTTTTATAGTATACTTGTTACATCATTCTTCTCCATAATCAGTCTTCTTTGCAATTAACAGAGCTGATATTTGGTGTGTTATTATATAAGAAGTGGTTCCATATTGAGTATTTGTTTTAATTATGGTGAACTTACAGTGACAAAATAATATACCTATAGACCGAGCACTGAGTTTAGCTATTAGAAACTGCATTTCATTTTGTGAATAATAATACTTATAATCAGAACTTTCGAGGTAATGTTATGTTACTTGCATTCTTATGGAGGTATTATTTTTTTAAATAAGTAAGTTCATTCAATAACCAGGAAGAGGTTGTCAAACTGCCAAAAAAATAAAACTTTTTCATTAACTTTACATTTTCCACCTGTATATATATGTGACTCATTTTGAATGGTATCTTATTGTATTTTGATATCTCTGAGCAAAATAAATCTGCATTGTGTGATTTTATTGTAATAACTATGATTTAGTAAAAATGAGCCTGTTTTACACGTTTGTCACTACCCATAACACACTAGTCGATCTTCATGGTGTCAAAAATCACAAAAAATGAGGGTTATTATACAGTTTTTTGGCATCATTTTGTTGTTGTTGTGACTGCAGTGTTTCAAAGATTTATGCAACTTGAATATTGTTGGTATTTCTGAAATCACAACAACCAGCATTATGCAAGCAGAATGTTCTTTTGTATTTGTATTTTATTGTATTAAAATATGTTTTTGTTAAAATTAAACTTATTTGAGCAAAAAGACTATTCGTTGGCAACAGATTTATTAGAAAATACTATATGAGTAAGAAGACAATAATTTATATATAAATTATGTTTAAACTCAGTATAACTTAATTATATGCAAGTTGTTTTTGTTTTTCTTCTGTAAATCACAATAAAAGAACAAACTTAAACTTTTTCATTTTTTTTATCAAATCTATGTAAAAAGGTTTCCATAGCAACTGTTTAAAGTTTATTCCCGGTATTTACAAACACATCTAAAATGTTTCTTATTATATTAAATTGAACAACATATCTCTTAAATCTTTTTAGAGCAATATTGGAGTTTAAAATAACATTTTTGAAATTTTTGCAAATTTGAAAAAAATTTGAAAAAATTGAAAATTAAGGATTTTGTTTCCATGGTTACAATATTATACGACAAACTTACCAATAACTTTTTTGCCTTATTTGTAAGATGGGATGATGGTGTTTCTAAATTTATTATGTACGTTAATATAGGTGACCGCAAAAAAATATGGTGACCATTCAAAAGTGTCCTCAAAAGTGTGTTTTTTTACCTTGTGTGACCCTCCTGAAAAGGGGGATATATGTGTCTATGATTTTAAATTGTTATCAACATATAAGTTGTTTAATTAAAATATCAATATGCATATATTTAATAAAATCATGAAGATTTATCTCTTTCTTATTTTTATTTATATGAAATATTACATTGAAAATAGCCTTTTTCAGGTCAAAATATGGATTTTCAATAGGTGTAAAATTTGTCATTGGTTGCTATGGCAACCGTAATGCATAGCAACCAAAATTTAGCTTTTTTTTGTTTTTTTCATTTAGTCTAGTAAGTGTGTGAAGTTTGAAGAAAATCCATGACCATGTGTGCCACACTCCCTATATCAGAGTTAAAATAGTTACAGAGAACCAGTATTAAGTTGTGTAACCGAGTGATCAGTAACCTTAAACTCATCAATGGAATCGGTAAAAAGTAAAATCACAAAAATACTGAACTCAGAAGAAAATCTAATCGGAAAGTCCATAATCACATGGCAAAATCAAATGACTAAACACATCAAAAACGAATGGACAAGAACTGTCATGTTCCTGACTTGGTACAGGCTGGTTTTAAAGCGCTAAACCTCTCACTTTGATGACAGTCTCATCAAATTCCGTTATATTTACAATGATGCGTGAACTAAACAGACATAATAAATAAAATAGTCAAAATATGGGTACAGCAGTCATCATCGTGTTGGTTTTATCATGGTAAAAACTTTGATCTTTTTGTTTCACTTTAGTTGATGGATTAATATGTGATTTAAACCTTTAATTTCTTCATTAATAAATGAAAGACGTTAAATATGTACTGACTTAAAGCATACAACCTAAACGATTGTTTTGTCGTCAAACTATAATTCATCTATCTTCTTTCATTTTATATTTCTAAAATCAGCATTTACGTTGATTTAATAAAACAAAAGAAACTCACCATATCATAGGTATTATTATACTTTACATAAGCAATTGCTAATAAAATAATTAAGACATTACTTTATGTTGTTATTCCTTCAAGGATAATGGCCCCTTTCTTGCGGTAAATTTTGTTTTATCCTCAGCCCTATTTCTTTTTCTTTTTAAAAGAACCATTTGAAACTGAATAATTATTAATTGTATCATCGTTATATGTTCATAACCCAACTATATCAGAAAGATACAGATCATGGAGTATAACTATCTGTATAATTTAATTTTCTAGACCCTTTTTCCCTTTTATTTATATTTGTGGTGCACATTCTCTCTTTTATTTATATCTGAATATTTTAGCACCTTATTATTTTCTATTTTTTTTATTTATTCTATCCATTTTTTTTAATACTTTTTAGTTTCCCTAATTATTTCCTAGTCTATAAATCCTAACCAAATTCCTCAGGAATGCTTGAGGTGAAGACATATCATTTTTTAGCTTTTTTGTATCTTCTTAGCCCTTGTATTTGCCAAACATTTTGTGAAAATAAGAAGACGTGGTATGATTGCCAATAAAACAACTATTAACAAGATAAGTGATGATAAGCAATTGTGAGCAACTGTTTGGCTTTCAACAATGAGGAAAACCCATACCGTATAGTTAGCTTTATAAGGCCCCAACATGAAAAACGTTAAACTATTTCAAAAGTGAAAGCTAAAGGATGTATTTGTAACAAAACAATTTACAAAAAAGATTATACCCGGGCTTTTCATTTAACCTCTATCATGTACGAGCTAGATTAAAAGCGAAAGACAATTACTTTATTTTTTACATAATCACCTCTATTGATCAGCAAAATAATCAATCCACTAGTGTCGATGAGAAATCATTTCAGCTTATGCATAGAAAAAATGGAGGTTTTTGTTTTGAAATTGCTCATTCAAAACAACATATATCTATTCACTTTTTTCCAATTTAACAAATGATTATGCTAGTTTAAGTTTATGGTTTTGCAGGTAAAAGCTGGACGTTAAATGGGCACTAGCTGTCAAATTAAGGACACCGATTTGCCTCAAACACTTATATTTTATTTATAACAATATAAAGCATTTATCCAAACTATCAAAAGTCCAAAGTGAACAATTTACAGAGCAGAGGGTCGATAATATGTAGTTTCGTTTCGTTTGTATTTTAGTCCTAACGCCATCTAAAAAAATTTCGAGTTGACCTCAGATGACCATATAAGCGACGTAAATATAAATATAGATATAACTAGATTAAGCCAACATGTGCAATTGGATTGTTATAGGTCTGTTTAATTATATTTTATAGATTAAAAATATATGTTTCTCATCGTTTTTACCTGTATAAGAAAAAACAAATTGTGGATCGTATCAGTCATCAAATGATTTACCTCGGTTTCACTTTCAATGTTGACATTCTTTTCCTTTAAATAACCAGTACACGTAAAATGCATGCGTTGTCCATATTTAGTTAAGGGGTTAAATTGAAGTTCACATGAATAAAAATTTTATGAGGTCGACTTATTCACTTGCAATGTTATTAAGCTTAATTTGACAAAATTGAACCATTTTGGCTGCTTAAAACGAATTATTATTTCACTATTTCACATTCATTATTGATTGAACAAAAAACAAATCATACTTTAGATTTATTATATATATCTCGTAGCTAGTGTCCCTTTAATAGCCTTTGCCTGGAAATTTCCTGCTTTTTTTTTTAATTTTCAATGTTACTCACCAATCAAAATTAAATACATTTTCAAGTTAATGCTATCTTGATATTTTTCTCATACAAGAGATAAACTTTGTTTTTTCTGCTAAATTCACGATAGTTAATACGTATTAACTATCGGGAATTAAGCTTTAACAAATAGTTCTATTATATAGGAAATATATCATGATAGCATTTGGGTTACGTTCACTCTGAGCAAGGGAATGAGCTGTTTTTGCTCCGGCTTTTTGTTGTTTTATCAATTTTACTAAAGCTGTAAAGTTAAAACTTTCGAATATTTAACGAGCTATTTACCCTAAATGCACAAGGGCACATTACTGTAACCGTAAAATGAAACGTGTGAGGTATTCGTCAGTTCGACCACAAGCAAATAATAAAAATATAATACCGAGAGGTCAACATATGGTCTATTAGTTAAGTTGGAAGGAAGTGCAGACAGCACTAAATTAAATAACAATAATAAGAGATGATATCGATGTCTTTTGTTGGTTCAGATCGTAGAAAAAATAATAAAACGACAACATAACTTGTATTTTCATATCACGTAGCTACAGTAACATCCGGGGACTATTTTGACTCGTAGTTAATTATATACCATACCTTTATCACGGTAAATCATGGTGTCAAATGGAGTACAACTTCCTATATATCTTTATGTGTACATATCAATACGATTGATAATTGATCAACATAAGAGAATAACATATATATTTTAGATATAGGTTTAATTATATCTGTTCAGTGTCAATTGTGTCTTAATATTGATACAAAGAATATAATTTTGTCATCCTTATTTGAAAACCTATAGTAGAACACAAATTACAGGATCCCAATGGGGATTCAAAAACCTTTTATCAGTGATGTATTCCGGTTATATCTCTGATGTGTCATCTTGAGTTAGGCATCTGTTTTTATACTTAAAATTATTTATAGCTATAATACTGACCAATGGAACGTGTCAATCAGAATCGTGCCAGTGTTTCACGTTTTGTTTTAAAGTATTTATTCAGTATCCATTTATAAGCATGCTGACACATAGGACATTATATTGTCATCTTCATTTGAAAAGTTGCAAATTGTTAGATGCCAACGAATCTTCAAAATCCTTCATGTATTCTGGGTGTATATCTGTGGTGTCATCTTGGGTACATCTACATTTGTGTGTGTGTGTGTGTATTTCTAAGATTATGTAGTACTATAACTGACCAATTGGGACGTGTCAATCGTCGTCAGGATTTCACGTTGTGTTTGTAAAGTCACACAATGTCTACATGGTATCTAAGATTATGTTTAAGGCATTGCACATTTTCATGATAGACACAAGAAGTACCTTCTACATTGAAATATTATTTTAAGTAATGACTAGCATGAATGAAAAAGGAGAACACTAACTTTAAATTAAATTGATTTCCTTTTTTGGTATAAGATATATCTGTAATGTTTTGGTTTTATTTTTACAACAAAAAATGGAATATTCATGAGACAACAGCTTAAAGACATGAAAGACACCGAAAACGATAAAATGATCAGCATAGTATTCATAGCATACTACATCTTTTTTTTATATTTATATAGGTTCTTTTAAGCTACACAATCAGTTGTGTCGCTATTAAAACAATTATTCGTCAAAACCCCAAATATACAATATAGGTCAATGTCAGGAAAATATAGCCTTGTTCGTATTAGGCTGAGAGGTTTTACCGAGCCCTTCTTCAGTTTTTCGCAGAGTACAAAAAAAGTTTATATTTTAATGTCATTGACCTAATATTGTTTTTATACTGCAACTTAAATGTACACGTTGATAGCTTTTTAAATCGAAACACAAATGTCAAACTTATTTTCATCCCTTCATGTACCCCTGATTGTGGAGAAAGTGTTCTATGATCAAATTGACATCATACAAAGCTATGTTACTATATTTAGGAAATAAACAATTTTAGTTGCAGTATAAATATAAGGATGTTACCGACGGCATTTAATAAAGGTCCATATCGTATTTAAATGAGCTGTATAAGTTCCGGGTCATCAAAATATCTACAAATACTGTAATATCATCAGATTGGAAAGAAACTTTAAGTACAATATTACCATATTTGAAATTATTAAGCGTCCTTGTTTTGTTGTTTTTATGTGTTTAATTTCTTAATTTATGTTTGTTTTTTTATTGTTTCTCATTTTATATAAATTTCAAATTGAGAGTTTTTATGTGTAAAGTTTATAAATACATAAGTAATTCATTTTGTACTATATACATACCTTCCTTTAAATGCAGCTGCCTTTTTCATAATACCAGCTGTTATTATTGCCTTATGTTATATTGTCATAGTAACGGTTTTATTTCAAAAGTTCATAATTGTTTCTTGTTTATCGTATTTTGTATAGATTAGACAATTCGTTGACCTGTATCTTGTTTTTTTACTAGTCATTTTGGGAACCTTTATAGCTTTCTGTTCGGTGTGAGCCAACATGATAGTTACTTTTGGATTGAGAGTTGTCTCATTGGCACTCATACCAAATCTTGTAATTCAGTAGTTATCGTATGTAAAATACTATGAAATTTATTTTGTTATTGACAAACGCTACATGCTCTTTAGTGGGGAAATAAAAGTTTAAAAAACCCAAATAATGAAGCACGGTCTGGACGTCTCAAAAATGGGTTATTTCTCCATAGAATTTAAACGGACGTAAAGAAACTATCCAAACTGTGTTTTCACTGTGGCGGAGTACAACGAATACTGCTTGGGGTCTAATCTTTTTGAGTGACATGTCTTACTTAAAGAGAACTTCACTTATTCAGCTTAGTGTGTTGCGTTACATCAATTTGTTTGTCGTTTATTTGCGTTTATAAAAAATGTCGAGCCGATTATCGTACCCAGAATTAGAAATCAACAGATCAAAATACTGTGATGTAGTGTTTGATATATTATCAATTGTCCAGTGTATTTATTTCAGACAAAATGGCCTTTGTTATGGTATTGGCAGTTCTATAGGTGTCATCCCTAAAGGTTAAATCAAAATAAACAAAATGACCTTCGTTATTGTATAAGTTAGCAATAAAATTGAGAATAGAAATGGGAAATATGTCAAATTCAAAGATACAACAACCCAACTAAAGACAAGAAGACAGTCTCGAGCCAACAATGGGTCTTTATCACAGCGAGAAAATCTCACAGCTTAAATAGGGCTCCAGCTGACCCCTTAACAAAATGTGTACTAGTTCAGTGAAAATGGACGTGACACTAAATTCTGATACTTTTAAATGAATTGAAATGAAGGAAACAAACAATATTTACAAATGCCAGAGGATCCTGACTTGGCACCTGTAACCGCAAACATGTGGCGGGGATAAACATGTCTTTTGAAATCACAATCCACCCTCTATACATCAAGGAAGAATTAAAAACAAACAGCAATATGCAGAGTTAAACTTAATTAAAACTTAGAGATCAAAAACAAACCGACAGCGCCATGGCTATAAAAAGAAAAAGACAAACAGAGAGATTATAAGCTCTTTTAGAAAAAAAATCAAAAGAAAGACTATAAATAACAATGTCATTGTCAACATGAATTCATTTCAATCATCTAACGCGTGAGTTACTTTTGGTTCTTACATTCAAATTATTATCTTGTTTCAAACTTCGGTAAACACAACTTACAGCCACAAGTATTAATTTCGTTTGTTGCTAAACCACTGAATCAATATAATACTCTCAGGTCTTTCTTGTAGTCTTTTTTGGTTTATAGGGATACGGGATTGATATATAACATGCCACGTTCTGTCTATGTTTTATTTGATGTGTTTTTCTTTGGTTCGATCTTCAAATTAAGTTGATTGTTTTGTCTTATGTTGTGCTTCATGTATTACACATGCAACTGTCCCAGCTGGGGGGGGGGGGGAGCGTAGAGCTTTCACAAACATGCTCAACCCGCCATATTTTGAACGTGTATGTCCGAAATCAGGAGCATGTAGTTCAGTGTGGGTTTTGTTTTTCGTAAATTGTTTTGTTATAAATTATACAGTTAGTTTTCTCAAGTGATTCCTTTCATTTTAATTATATCGGTGCCATTCACCGACTTTATATACGGTATGGGTTTTTTCTTATGAATTGTTGAAAGCCGAACAGTAATGGATTTGGGTATAGTTGTTTCCTTACTTTTATATAGTTAACGATTCAACAAAGACACAGTTTCAGTATTATTACGTATTGTTTCTAGTACACAAACGATAAAATTGATATACCAGTTATATGTTTGGGATCCATGTGTGAAATAAATTTGACTTTTCCTTGGTCTTACTTTATTTCGAATAATTGATAAGAAGATATTGTCATATACAAGGTTTCTTCAAGCAGAGTATTGACCTCTACCTAATGGATTTTACTGGTTCAAGATACATGGCCCCTGTCATGCCTGTCTTTAAAATGTTTAATTTTGCAGGTTTTCCATTTCCATTTAAAAAAATTAATACAATATGATAGTTATTTATTAGTTAAACTGTAATATCTAAATTTTGTTTGATTTATTCTGTGTGGCTTCGTTACGTCTTTTAGCTGGTTAAGATGTTTTCATATATATAAATGAATAGATAGTCAGCTTATGTGTTAGTTTCATCTCATCAAATGAGTTAAAAAGAGAAAAATATCGATTTAGAATACCAAAAATAATTGAAATGTATAGCCTCTAGTGAAGGAGACTCGAAGAATTATAGATGAACTTTCTCAAAAATAGAAATCAATGACGCTTTGTAATTATTACGGAGAACTTTTATATCATCAGCTTAGTAGTCAGTACTTCGGAATCTTTTTTATTGATAACAAGCCTCCCTAAAATTGTCCGTTTATAAATTTTCAACTTATAAACATAAAGGTTTCAACTCTCTAAGGCAAAGTTGATCTTAGATGAATTTTGGTTTTTAATGTCCTTTATCACATAGTTCC
>CM034358.1:92429510-92482649 GCA_019925275.1 Mytilus edulis
TCCTGCCCAAAACTAGATATTTAAAACGTCTCGTGTCCTTTTTGTTAAAGAAACATAAGCTGACGACTTCTTTCAGACGTGCTTTAGGTTTAGTATGGGGAATAGTGGTATAAAGAATTTAAAAATCAAAGGTTTTAATGTTGGTACAATGTTTTAATGATTGAGATTAAAAATTCACCAATAATTATATTGCATTTTTCAGTATCCACATCCGATTAACACCACTTCTTGAATATGCCGTTTCGAAATATTTCTGAAGTCCTTCTTTAACTGCAGTGTGTTTGACAGTAAGAACTTTAGAAAGTGGTTTAGTGAAACACCTGGAAGAACCTGCAATATATCTTTCCTTATAAGGATTCTTGTGAAGCTTATGAATCAAACCAAAGGAGATAAGAACGGATTTGTGATTTTCAAAAATCTCCTGCTTCGTAAGCGTTATCAGTGTATATGTAGGATTTCTAAATGTGTTATTTATCCCGAGTTCCTTAATCAGGCAGTCAATGTAGTGTTTCTTGCAAACAAAAACAATATTGTTTGAGGCTTTATCGTAAAATATATAAAGTGATAATTTCATCTTCATCATGTTTTACTCTTGGTTAAAAAATTAAAAGTTGCAAGTGGGAAGCTGAAATCATCTCTTGTCGTAAAGTTTTGTTTTCAACCGAGACCCGCATAGTCAATTTCTAGATATTAGTCTTAATCAAATGACAAAATAGAAAGCTCAAACACATCAAACGAATGGATAACAACTGTCATATTCCTGACTTAGTACAGGCCATGTTCTCATGTATGGTGGATTGAACGTGGTTTTATAACGCTAAATCTCTCACTTGTATAACAGTCGCATCATATTCCATTATATTTACAACGATGCGTGAACAAAACACATAATAGTAACATAACAGACACCCTTGTTGATTTAAAAAAAAGAGCATTATGCCGTTACAACACAGCACTCGCACCCGCAAAGTGGACGAGGATTAATATAAGTTGCAATAACATGTTTCCCAATCCACTATAAACAAATATCTTTTATAAACTACAACTCTAAAAGATCGCAACAACCGTCGAAAATGAATTGTTCTCGACACAAAACAAAACTTTTAAGAGTAATACAAAAGGTATCGACTATTGTTCTACCACTAATTGAAGATGATTATGCCATTGTTTTTTCTCTGATTCTACGAATTACTTGATTTTTTTGATTTTTTTTTTTTTTTGTAACTCCTTTTTGTTTGATTAAAATGTCTTATTTCTCCTTTCATACTGTCATCGGGAATCATCGATATGAAAATAAAGAACAATTTAGATTAGAATACAGTATACTTTATTTTCTCCTCATAATTTCCAATCGTGATTATAATTTCCATCCGTTGAAACTGGTATGCATATCATCTTGACTAATGATAATTCCGTCTATACCATCAGTTGGGTGAGTACGTATGTAGACAACATCTCCCTGGTTTAGTTCTGCTACCACACTTCCGGTTACTGTATGTATATCGTCAATCCCGTCACTGTCTGTTAAAATGGCACCGAATGGATTAGAATTAATCACCATCTGAGAAAAGTTAAAATTATGTCTACCACATACAACCGTCCAGATAAATACGTATACGCCATTAACTGGAGCAGTAAACATCCCATTATGTTTGTTATAGGCAAGTCCAACGTTTGTCTTTACGTCATCAAATACCAGTATGTGATTTTTTCCTGGTTGTAATTCGTCTTTACTCATATAGGCATAAAATGCTACAATGCTATTATTCAATTCTGCAAATATCAACGGACAAGAAATTATTATAAAATTTGTTTTGAAATTGTTCATTACGTTTTTGTATTATTCGTGGTTGTAGGGAGTCGATACGTTTATATAATGGCAAGATAATTTTGTTTAATAGCTAGATTTCCACTTAGATATGCCTGAAACTTGCCACACTTAAAAAGGCAATGTCAACAAAAGGTATGCTGACAATTTCATTGTTTATATATATGGTAACAAAAGTCAGACAAAAATGCAAATGCTTAAGTCAACGTCGGGTAATTGGAAGTACAAATGAAGTTTAAAATTGATAATTGAAATGGGGAATGTTTCAAATAGACAACAATCCGACCATAGAACCGATAACAGCAGAGGGACACTAACGGTTCTTCAATACAGCGAGAGAATACCGCACCCGAAGGCGTGCTTTAGCTGGCCGCTTAACGACAATATATACCATTCAGTGATAATGGATGTCATACTAAACTGCGAAATATAAAAGAAACTAAAATTAAAAATTATTCAAGACTAACAAAGGCCAGAGGCTCCTGAATTGGGACAATGTATATATGAAACTATTTTCGGGTGACAAAAATCGGTTCAGATAAAATGACTCTAAAATCAACTAACTTAAAGTCTTTTTAACCTGTTCTATATACTATACCTAATCGTTTTGTCAGAGAGTGTCTTTCTTTCTTCTTTCTGGTTTTCTCTTCTGTCATGGACTTAATCGACTGACGTAGTGCGTGGTCTATAAACGAATGGCTGCGGATGTTTTTAAAGTCACGTGCTTCTGTCTGTTTCCATGGTTTTATTTTATAACCCCCATCTGATTGTTCCTGTCTCACTTCATTTCTCGCTTTTTCTTCCATCATAGAAATATGTTCTACAGCCTCGTTTATATGGTTCTCGTGGGTTTGAATTTGTATTTTCTGAACCTTTATGTAGCTTTGTTGCTCTTCGATAAGTGTCTTTTGACTTTGAATGTGTTCTTCCTGTCTATTAAGCCTCTCATTCATTTTCATTACCTTCTGTTCCAATTTTATAATCTTTTGATCGTGAAAGTTCTGTATTTCTTCACGCACTAGGTCACGAATCTTTTATCGTATTCAACATTTTGTGTTTCACTTTTCACAGAGAATGCAATAACACAGACAAGTAATCCAAAAAAAAATCATCTTCATGATTACAGTTAGTTCTGTTCTTATTTCAATAGGAATTCATAGACGTAGGTGGTAAATATAATAAAAGGTTATCTCCGGGTTCAGTTCATTACTGTATATAGGTTGTAGGCTTGATCTCGTCTAGGTCAAACATACACTTGACAATGGATATTTACTTCTTCTCTGCTAAACAAGTTAACGATAAGAATAAAACGCCCGTTTAAGCGAACATATCTTCATAGGGACTGTCAGATCTTGAATGAAATGTGCAAACTTTGAGATTAGTATGTAATTCATGCGTAAGACCTTTGATGTTAATATAGAAAATTATGTGGTTTTTTTTCATATTTACGGCTGTAATTTTTAAATAACATCATACTCGTGTTTGATTCATTTCTTTTTTTTCAATGTTTCCAAATAATGGGAGGTTACTTAGATAGTAGGGGTGATAACTCAGATAAAGTAATTCTATATAGAAAGTGTTGTGAATTTACCCTTTTTATTATGCAGCAAGAAAACAAGTTCGGTGACCCCATTTTTTTTCTTTTTTGATCTAAAACCATGTTATAAGAGCTCTCCTCTCACATTTTAGAAACACTTCATTTTGACAAATAATCAAACATTCTATGGGTTTTAATTAATGACACCCAAACCACCTTAATTCTCACAAGAAAGACAAACGGGTTGATTTTAACTTCAAAATTATCAGTTTACCAATTCTAAAAAAAGAACCCTCTCTTCAGTCATATTGTGTTCACGTTTCGAAATTGACACGTTATTCTCGTGCATATGTATTCACACTTTACATAAGTATTGTTCCTTCCGCAAAAAATTCTCCAACAGAGTTACAAGGAAGAAAGCTTATATTAAATACCCGTAATTTTTGGACACATCATAAATAAATGAATCAGTTCGATGTGTATGTGTCTAACTAACGATATTTTACTCAGTATCAGATAGTGGTTTAACACCAATGTCGTCTGCCGTATTCTTAGTACCAAAAGTGATATATTTCAGAATATGACTTTTGTGTTAATTTGCATCGGTATTTAAAATACACCCATCATTTATGTATTAAGTTATAATTGTTCTGTTATGGGTTTGGATTAGATAACTTATATGTTATACTTCTTTTGTAATGTTCTTTCATATTATGCATTTATGTATTTCTCTTTCCGCAGTGTTCTGAGCGTTTATTTGTCCTGTATTCCTGTCGCATAATGTTTTAATTTTAGCGGTATTTTGAACGTTGCCATATAACATGTTTAAGCGGCAAATATAAAGCAGGATCTTCTGACCCTGTCAAACACACCATCTGTTTGAAATCCTAGTTTCTGGTGGGATTCGTTTTGCGCAGTATGTATTTTTACTATGTTGTGTTTTATGTTCTATCGTTTGTCTGTTGTATTTTTTCTATTTTTGTCGTACCCCAATATTAAGTTATTCATCTTAAAAAAAAAACGGATGGTATTTTTGTCTACAACGCTCGTTGTAAAACCCACAAAAGCCATGCTAAGTGTTGTCACTTGTGAGTTTGAATGTACCTTTGGTATAATCCGCCTATCGTTAACTAAGTTATATTCATCTTTTCTTTCGTTATATTGCTCTTTTGTTTCTGTGTATCTTTACATCCTTGATTGCAAACATTTCTATGTAATTTATGAATTACAATTTTTAAGTATTCTACACGCATTATTAAATCATTTTGCAGGATTGAGTGTCCTAACATGACAGTAATTTGAGTGAGTGCTTGTGCTTAAAATCTGTTCTGTATTATTCATTTCTAATACCCTTGCAATAATTGTGATATCTGTGTTGTGTACAAAGGAAATAAAGGGAGGTTGTGTTCTCAAATTATTGCTTCTGGAATACTTTGTACATTGTATTTGAATGTTTCCTCCTATTCTACCACCCACCCAAAATATTTGAACTAATGTCCAAAGTTCCCGTTTCTCCACACAAAAAAATCAGTTACAAAAAGGTATTAACTACTATTCTCCAACTTATTTCTTTTGATAAGTAATGATAAAGCCGAAGTAATGTCTCTGCTTTCATCTAATACATTGACGTATTGACGTACATGTATTTTTCTATATAAAATAATTCACACTTTTCATCGTCTTTTTAAAAATAGTCTTGCTTTCGGTAGGAAGTATCATTGCTCATGACTATTATAAAGAGAACTAGATAATAGTTCAGGATTAAAAAATCATCTTGACTAACGATGACACCTCTTATAATATGAGTAGGGTGAGTAGGTATGAAGACATCGTCCCCCTGGTTTAATTCTGCTACTACAATTCCTGTTACTGCGTGGAAATCTCCTATCTCTTCGCTGTCTGTTTGAATTGCCCCAAACGGATCTGAATTGATTACTAGCTAAGAATAAATATAACTATGTTTACCGGAAACAACTGTCCAAGTAAATACGTATACACCATTAATTTGAGTTGTAAACATTCCACTGTGTTGGTTGAGGCCAAGTCCAACATTTATCTTTACGACATCGAAAACGAGTATTTGGTGTTTGCCTGGTTCTCCGTTACTCATATAGCCAAAAAATGCAACAATGTTATCATTCAAACCTGCAAAATTCAACGGGAAAAAAAGTTAATTATAGTTATGTTCATATTTTTTTCGTAGTTATATAGAGTCGATAGTGTCATATTGTACTTTGATATACAAATAATAATAATGGAGAGTGATATTTTTATTTTGGTAACTAAATAATTCTCCTCGTTGAGGGCTGTACTTTGACCTATAGATTTGAACTTGTTATACATTGTTATTTACAAACAAAAAAAGCGAGAACAGTTATCAAAGTTACCAGGATTATATTTTAATATACCAGACTCGCGTTTCTTCTTGATAAGACTCGTCAGTGACGATCAGATAAAAATAGCCAAAAAGTAATAAGTTGACGAGCATTGAAACTAGAAACATCTCTGACCCACAAGAGTTAACGACAACCAGTAAACAACAGACTCTTGACTTCTTTCCGTTGATTTAAAAAATACACCGGGTTTAAATGTTATCAGACGCAAACGTTCACCTTTGCATTAAACAGGTCGAGAACTCTAGATTTTCTGACGTCAGAATATATTTGCATAGTAATTTCCAAAACACAAGGCCAATATGGCCTTGAAAAACTGACCAATCGACTCAATGAACTACAATGCATTGTGGGCTACTACGACTAAACTACTACTTAAAACACGTGGAATAAGTGGGAAAACAGTCAACTAATATATTGTCTGGGACTCTTATTACCAAAGTTTTTTTTCTGCAAATATATTTAATGTAAAATACATAACGTAATCTTCAATTTGCATGCTCAGATTAAAAAAATATTGTTTATTGGCTTCACGATTCGACTTTCTTTTTCGCCTTGCAAAAGTAGTTGAACCGGTTTTGTGCATTGTTTTGAATTGAACCTGCATTAATTTCACGACATGACGCAGTGAAATATCCAATGAAGTGACCACTGTCCAGTAAGAAAATCATTTGAGCTCTTTTAAACCTGTATAATGTCATTCCAAAATCATTTCTGCCTAGAAAAACACGAAAACTTTCATTGAAACACTTCTTTCTGTACTGAATGTGTATTTTTCTTTATCGGGACCTGAACTAATAATAAGAACATCATAATATTCAGTATGCTAGAAATAAGTGTTATGAAAGCGGCAGGGGCGGGTCCTGCCATTTTAAAAAGGGGGATCCTTACCCTGGACAAAAGGAGAGGGGGTTCCAACTACATGTCCCCATCGAAATGCACCGATCGTCCAAAAAATGGGGGTCCATCCCCCGGAACCCCCGCCCCCTGGATCCGCCACTGAGCGGGTACGGTATATAGCTCAATACATTTTTTTGTTTGTTTCATCCATCGATATTATCCGTTTGTTGCTAATTTATCACAAAATATACATCAGAGATTTTTTATCGTTCGGCTGCTGTCCTGTTGACATATGTAAAATATCTCCAATATTAAGAGTTTCTAGATCATAGTGGGTGCCATATTACCTATTTTTTTTCTTTCTAAAACGTGCGTTGCATATAGAAATAAAAAGATGAGGTATGAGTGCCAAATGAGACATCTTTCCAACAAAGACATAATTTGGGAAAGTAAGCAGTCATAGGTTCAATGCTGAAAAGTAAGCTATTAATGACCCAAAATATTACTTGTGCAAAACAATCCGAACAAAAAAAAAAACAACAACAAAAACCGGCCAAATTAAATTTATAAAAGAACAAGAAATCTATCCCATCAAAAAAATGTATTGTAGAGGAGCCTGTATTTCAGTGGTTGTCGTTTGTTTATGTGTTACATATTTGTTTTTCGTTCATTTTTTTTTTATATAATTAAGGCCGTTTGTTTTCTCGTTTGAATTGTCATATCGGGGCCATTTTTAGCTGACTATTGGCTTTGCTCATTGTTGAAGGCCATACGGTGGTCTATAAATGTTAATTTCTGTGTCATTTTGGTCCCTTGTGGACAGATGTCTCATTGGAAATCATACCACATCTTTTTTATTATAGATCCAACGCTGCAATATTCACAAAACATATAAAATTTTCCACCTTGTCGCACATACATATGGATTAAATCATTACAGCTTATTTCCTAATGCATGTAGAGCAAAACTTTGGTTAGCTTGCTTGCTTTGTTTGTATATTGTACAAAATATAAAAATATACAAGTTAAACTATGCCTATATATATATATACTGTTTAAAAATGTCAATCATATTTTCAAAGCTTGTATAAACAACTATACAAACAAAGCAAGCAAGCCAACCAAAGTTTTTACTTTACAGGTATAAGAAATCAGCTGTAATGATTTTATTCAGTTTGGCAAATGTCCGAGCCCGTTAAAAAACGAACAAACTGAAACTACAGTTCCTGAATTCACTATCTTCAAAACAAAGGGAACAGTTTGGAAGTCCCATATACGTATACTGAAATGTGACCAAAAAAAATACTTATAGATTTTGTTAACACTGCCATGTATGTAAATACTTCTTCGCCTTTTTTACGAACACAAAATTCAAGGATCCCATATTTGCCTTTAATTATCTATACGAACATTGCTGTACTCGTGAATATCAGCACCGGCTGTTATCGACGGCTTATTTTACACTAGTAAGTTTGTCTCATAGGTAATTGTGTTTCTTCGCTGTTGTTTCGTTGCTGTCTGGTGGACAATTACATGAAACCTCTGTGCCCTCATCAAACGTGTTAATGGCTATATATCGGGTAGTTAAAACCCTTTTTTCTTCGCATAGAAACAACTCTTCGTTAATCTGAGCATGGAAGTAATACTTTATATCACGGTCTATAAAAGAGGATAGCTAAAATGAAAAACTAAGCGAAATTGTGTATCCCGCATTGCACGAAAAATTGTGTTGTATTTCAGCAAATAACACGTTCTTGGTTGATTGTAAACACGTAGTAGTCCATCATGCATTGTGACTCATTTAGTGGATTGGTCAAAAACCTGGGTAAAAATAAATTGCGTCACATGTAAATAAACAATAACATGTGCGAGAACATAAATATGCTAATTTATGCATTTCCATATAAGGTAGTGGTCCTGACCTGTTAAATACATATTATGAAATACATATTTAAATGACATGACTCGATCAAAAACAGGCGAAACAAAGACAAATAATGATAAACTTATCGAATATGGTCAATCTACCGATACAATATCAAAACAATATTAAAACGTTGGTGCATATATAACATGAATAAAACAGACGTTACTTGTTGAAATACAACAGATTTCGGAAGACTGATTTGGATTAAACACTTATCAAACTGTAAATTGAGTATCAAATTTCATTAAGATTCAAAACGAATCCTAGAAGTCTTTTTAACACATTTGACCGTCATACCGTATACCTAATCGTTTTGTAAACGGTGTTCTTTCCTTCCTGTTTCCAGTTTTCTCGTTTGTTATAGACTTAATCGACTGACATAGTGCGTAGTCTATATATGAATGACTGCTGTATGCTTCAAAGGATTGACTAAAGAGCCTACCACTAATTGTTTCTTTCTCTCTTTACTGTTTGACTTTCTTTCCGATTTAGCAATCTGGTTACCAACCTCGTTTAACTGTCTATGTAGGTTACGAATTTGAATTTCCTGGACCTGTATACGTCTCTGTTGCTTGTGAATTTGTCCCTTCTGAATTCAGATTTGCCTATTATGCCTACTAGAGTACTCATTCATTGTCATGACCATCGATTCCAATTTCGATATTTTCGGATTCTGAAAATTCTGCATTTCCTCACGCAATAAGGCACGAATCTTATCGTACGCAATACATTGAGTTTCACTTTTCACAGAGAATACTAGAACACAGACAAGAAATACAAATAAAATCAACTTCATGATTACAGTTAGTTATGTAACTATCTGAATAAGAATTCATAGACGTAGGTGTTAAAGATACAAGGTTATCTTAGGGTTCATGACTGTATATACATTTCAATTGCCTTATATATATGACTATAAAGTGCGATGGTACTCTAAAGTGCGATGGTCACGCTAAAGTGCGATGGTCTACGCTAAAGTACGATGGTGTCTCACGCTAAAGTGCGATGGTTGTTTTTTGCTAATGCACGATGGTTTATCATGCAATGGATCATAGGTTAGGGGATAAAAGTGCATGGATTTAAAAAAAAAAAAATTTTGCAAAAGCTAGTATATACATATGCTAAGGTATAACATATGTGATAGGCTTTTTAATAAAATTGACATTATTTTAATGGGACCCTAAGTAGACTGCAACGTAAACAATGATTTAAAGTGTCTGTTCGTTTATAATAGAAGCAGGATACAGGAAACAGGATACCTCTGTGTATACTATTTTGTATCTATATAGAAATGTTGTCAAAGGACTATGCTGCGCAAGACACAAGTCCTTCTTCCAGCACCCGAAAATAAACACATTTGTTTTATCCGACTAAGCCCGGTTAGGTTTGAAATTATGTCAAGCACTTTCCGGTTTAAAAGTTGTTAATCAAATATTCGTGATGTATCTCCCGGCATGTACATATGTTTTTGGTTTATAAAAACGACTATTAACGTCATAATCAAACTACGTTTTTATATCTATACTTTCGCGGACCATCGGACTTTAACGTATGTAAGCATCGCACTTTGGGGTAGACCATTGCACTTAAGCGTGATCATCGTACTTTAGTGTCCCCATCGCACTTTAGAGTAAACCGCGATGATCATGCTGATGTGCAATGGTTCAACACTGAAGCGCGTTTTTAATCACGCAGAAGGGCTTTGATGCCATTATGACGCTACCTTGTTGACATCCATGCCTAATTGCAATGAGGGTTACTCTGAAGTGCGAAGAATTGTTGTTCATGTTTGATGCAGGAGTATATTTCATTTTTTAAAGTAGCTTTTCTTTTTTTTTTAAATTAAATTATCGAGAGCATATAACTCGATTATTTCAAAATAATTAAGATCATTATTCATAGCATTCCAAAATACTCACAGTGATGTGGTAGGGTACCGTATTCGAAACTTTATAAAAAGCTAGGACAATCTTTATCCACAAAATCATGGCATAAAACATTTCCACATAGAAACAAAATTTGATCACACCTTTCGTCGCCTGTTTAAAAATGTAACGCTTCTCACTAGAAAGTATCATTTGTCAACACTGTTATAAAACTGGAGAACTAGATAATATTTAAAGATCTTTTATTAATAATGCGATTTAAGATCTCGATTATAATTTCCATCCGCTAAAACTTGTACGCATCTCATCTTGACTTCTGATAACTCCTTTTATGCTTGCAGTTGGGTTAGTACGTATGTAGACAACATCTCCATGGTTTAATTCTGCTACTACACTTCCAGTTACCGTGTGGTAATCGTTAATCTCGTCACTGTCTGTTACAATGGCTCCGAATGGATCTGAATTAACAACCAGCTGAGAATAGATATAACTATGTGTACCAGTTGAAACTGTCCAGACAAAAGCGTATACACCATTCACTGGAGCAGTAAACATACCACTGTGTTTATTGAAGGAAAGTCCAACGTTTGTCTTAACAATATCGAATATAAGTATTTGGTGTTTTCCTGGTTGGGATTCCCCGTGACTCAGATAGGCATAAAATGCTACAATGTTATCATTCAAACCTGCAAATACCAAAAAGGAAAGAAGTTCTTGATAGTTATGTATTCATTGTACATCATATCTATATATTTGTAATTGTCACATATTGCTTTTGATGTGATGCAAAGATGTGTCCCTTTATTATATCAGTGTTATATAGTAGTCCTCAAGATATTCTATTCATATACTTAGATATAAGAAAAAGTGGTATTAGTGCCAATGTGACAACGCTCCATCCAAGTCACAATTTGTAAAATTAAAGGTATGGATTTAATGTTATGAAAATTGTTTCCTTGATATTTTCGCGGTCGTTTTATATTGGCGTAAATATGCAATGATACTTAGATCAACCACCTTATAGTATTTTTAACCTATTTGATATACTATACCTAATCGTTTTGTTAGAGAGTGTCTTTCTTTCCAGTTTCCTGTATTTTCCGACATGGACTTAATCGACTGACGTAGTGCATGGTCTATTAATGAATGGCTAGTGATGTTTCCAAAGTCACGTACTTCTGTATGTTTCCATGGTTTGATTTTATTGCCTCCCACTGATTGTTTCTGATCCACTTCATTGATTGTTTTTCCTTCTAGCATAGAAATGTGTTCTAAAGCCTTGTGTATCTGTTTCTCGTGGTTTTTAATTTGTATTTCCTGACCATCTATGCGCCTCTGTTGCTCTTTGATTAGAGTCTTCTGACTTCGAATTTGATCATCCTGTCTATTAAGCTGTTCTTTCATTGTCATGACCATCGATTCCAATTTTAAAATCTTTGGGTCACGAAAGATCTGTATTTCTTCACGCACTAAGTCACGAATATTATCATACCCAACATTTCGCGTGTCACTTTTCACAGAGATTACCAGAACACAGACAAGAAATCCGAATAAAACCAACTTCATGATGACTGTTTGTTCTGTTGATCGTATTTCAATAGGATTACGAATACGTAGGTGTTCAAGATAATACAAAGTTATCTCAAGGGTCAGGCCATGACATCATATACATTTCACAATACAGTGGTATTTATATTTATGACATTAAACATGTTAAAAGAGAGGCGAAAAATACCAGAGAAACAGTCAAAATCATAAATTACTCATCATATGGAATAGGTTTGTGATTAGCCGAACCGAGAAATAAGGAACAATCACAAATAATATGTAGAAGGAAGAGAGACATAACTATTGTAAAAGCAAAATAGATTTTCATACAAATTACATTATAAAAATACATTTAAACACTACGATAACATACCGATTGTTTGCTCCGGGAATTTCACAATGTATTGATATCTTTGCTACCATTAAAAACACAAAAAGACATAAAATGAATTCTTTATTTTAAGATGATTCGTTTTACTTTGACTACGTAAATAATTCACTTTTAGTGTCAGTTTTCATTCTTCCGGAGTAAAATGCTGAAATTCAAGATTGACAATTTTCATTTCATAATACTTGTGGTATTTTTGCAATTCGCTACTCAATATAGTCTGAGTATGTGTGTCCCGGTATCAGAACATATAACTCTCACAATGTTATTTACCTTCTATTGCTTCTATTTGTCGATACCTTTTGAATTTTAGCTGGTTGAGATTGCGCGTTGTACATGTTATATATCAATAACTAGTGTTCCACGGGCATCTGTAAATGGTTTTGCAGGAATGTATCATAGATCCAACATATTCGTTGATTGTAATATGTTCACTTGTTTTTGTTATGATGTCTTTTTGATTGAGTTAAGCTAATTTAATTAATATTTCATAATGTGTATTTTATGAGAAGGTGAAGATTGGCGCTTGTAAAAAGTTTAACCCCGGTTGATTTTTCAAAACAACTGTTACGAGCCTGTTGTTTAGTGGTCGTCTTTTGCTGGTGTTGGTCACAGGTGTTTCTCGTTTTTTTGTATATACAAATGTAAATAAGACTGTTAGGTTTGCTTTTTGCTTGCTGTTTGGTTATTGAGCTTGTGGTTTTGCAATTTCATTATAGACTTTCAGTTTCGAATTTTCCTCGGATTTCGGTATTTTTTGTTATTTTACTTATTGTTTGTACTTACATGTGCAAATCGACGGAGAGTATCAATGGTCGACACTGTTATAAAACTAGAGAGAACTAGATATCATTTCAAAAGATTTTATTATAACGCAATTCAAAATCTCGATTATAATTTCCGTTCGCTAAAACTTGTAGGCATATCATTTTGACTCTTGATAACTCCTTTTATAGGATCAGTAGGGTGAATACGTATGTAAACAACATCTCCGTGATTTAATTTTGCTAATACATGTCCCGTTACTGTGTGGTAATTGCTTACCTCATCGCTGTCTGTTGTAATGGCTCCGAATTGATCTAAATAAACAACCAGCTGAGAATAGATATAACTATGAAAACCAGAGGAAACTGTCTAGATAAATACAAATACACCAGTAACTGGAAAGGTATATAATCCAGAGTGTTGATTGAAGTCAAGTCCAACGTTTGTCTTTACGACATCAAAACGAGTATTTGGTGTTTGCCTGGATTAGATTCGCCGATACTCATATAGGCATAAAATGCTACAATGTTATCATTCAAACATGAATTGTTGTCTTTTTGACACATTCCCCATTTCCTTTCTCAATTTTATTAAGTGTCAAAGAGATACAATATTGATAATTATTCCTAATATTGTTCATTCTATTAATATAAAAGTAAGTAGTTATAGGTCAAAATGCAGCCTGCAAGACGACGCCTTGGTTCAAACCGAACAGCAAGCATATAGAGGGCTTCAAAATAACTAGTGTAAAACAATTCAAACGAGAAACCAAACTGTCTAATCTGAATATAAATGTGAATCGATAAACACCTATGATCACGAAGAGCACCAGCAAACGACGGTTTTGGTAGGGGCTTAATCGACTGACGCAGTGTAGGGTCTATAAATGAACGACTGCCGTTGTTTCCAAAGTCATGTGCTTCTGTATGTTTCCATGGTTGGATTTGACTGTTTCTGGCTCTTTTCACTGTTTGTCCTTTCTTTTATTTTAGCAAAATCGATACCAATCTCATTTATCTGTCCATCGTGCATACGAATTCGTATATCCTGGTCATTTAAGCGGCGCCGCTGTTGCTCATGAATTCGTTCATTCTAAATTCGAATTTGTTCATCGTGCCTATTAAGCTGCTCATTCATTGTCACGACCATCGGTTATTAATTTAAAACATTTGGACTGTGGAAATGTTTGATTTCTTCTTGCCCTAGGTCGCGCATCTTATTGTATTCAATACATTGTGTTTCCCTTTTGACAGAAAATGCAACAACACAGATACAATGTAAGAAATCCAAATGAAATACAGTTAATTGTGTTTATCGTATTTTAGAAGAATTTCGAAGACTTTGGTATTTGTAATTATTTAGAAATGATAAGGCAGGGTTACATATGGGTTCAGTTCATGACAGCACATATAACGAGCTTGTCCTAAACAATCCTTTCTTCTGTACACCTCTATGCCTATAGGCCCAGAAGCAGGGTGCAGAAGGTCAGATGTCCGATTAAGTACATAGAATCCAATCTTCTTCAAAGACAAACAGAGAATGAAGGTAGGTATAAACTTTTCTAACTTCAAGTTCTTAGGTAAGTGCAAAAAGTCAACCTTGTCACTATTTCCACCATTCACGAAAAATCAATGCATATTCTTAATAAGATGAAATAAATAACATGAATAACAAGACTAGTATTTAGATCTCTCAATTAGAGGTGATATCGACAGTTAACAGCAATTTAACACGTATATTAAAGAGTAACGGTAAGAATAAATACATATTTTCCTTTCCTAAATATTCCTATATAACGGCCAATTTGTTTTCATGCAGAAGAATTGATTCTTCCAAATTTGTTGCATCAGGTCACATCAGTATGTGTATCATTATGTTTTATAAACAACATCGATCAGATAACAAGTGGTCACTCCAACTTACTACTATAAATATTTGTAATGATCATGTAAATGTTATGCTGTATAACAGTTTAAGTCGAATTTCACGATACAATACCACGAATAATATATTATAAGTAGACATGAAGTTTGATGCCTGGATATAGAAACATAATTATGTAAAATTACTTTTCTTAGTTTAGGTATCTTGTAAAATGTATCATGTGTTTCAATTGACACACCAAGTCCTCGTGGTCTAAAATGTTCATTCAATTTGTATTGTGAAACATCCGTTATACTCCAACTACCTTAACAACATTAACGGTACCAATTAGCCTGCACCAGATGCGAATTTCGACAATACATGTCTCTTCAGTGATGCTCGCTGCCAAAATATTTGAAATTCAAAGCTTATATAAAAGATGAAGAGCTCTAATCCAAAAGCTAAGTCCAAAAATTATAGCCAAATCCGTGAAAGGAGCCAGAGCTTTGCATGAGGGAGATACATTCCTTAATCTATAATAATTTCTAACATTTTGTAACAGCAAATTTTAATAACACCAAAAAATCCGTATTTTCATGCCAGTACCGAAGTACTGGCTACTTGGCTGGTAATACCCTAGGGGACAAACAGTCCACCAGCACATGCTTAATAATAATGATAATGGGTCTTGCTCATTGTTGAAGGTTTTACGGTGACCAATAGTTGTGAGTTCTATATTAACAATTCTCTTCTCGTTTGAGTATGCATTTTTCCTTGGAAAATTCATTAATAAATTCAGGTTTGACAAATTTCTTTCTTTAATATAAGTAGTTTTTGCAATTTGTTATGCACTATGTCTATATTCGGTTTTCTGTAACTCTCATAATAAGAATACATGACACGATGTAGCACAGTAGAAACTTTTTTTATAAGTACTCCATATATTTTCATATGGTATGAGCATTCAATGAACAAAAGGTTAACAACTTCTGGTCTTGTTCAAATAGAACGACTTTATCACAGAGATATTTCTCGCCTTTTTGTAATTTTTATCACGCAAATTCTGAAATTAAAATAGTAATACTTTAACATGTTACATAACTTGCAAATATTAAAAATCAACGAAATGTGACTGAGGTATACGGCTTAACAATCTCCATGTAAATGAGATATGTCAACTTTAATACCAGATACCATTGACTTATTAGAAGTCAGTCACTTTGAACAAACCTACAAACACACACTTTAACTTGTAAGCTATAAAAATATTTCATAGTCAATGAACCATCAAGATATTGAAAACATCTATTTCAAATGCATAGTAAGCAAACCGTCACATTCCTGACTTGGTAGAGTCATTTTCTTATGACCAAAATGGTTATACGTTCGATATATGTTTAAAACGTTTTAACAAAAAATGGTTACATCTCAGAAGTAATGAGTGTTACATATAGCATTTTTCTACATTCGATGAAATACGAAATTTGCCCAGACTACATATACTTATTTTTTTTTCGTGAGACCAATTTTTGTGTTTTGAGAAAAACTTCCATGTTCGTGAATATTCAATTTGATGGTTTTTGACCAAATCTGCATTATACCTTTCGAAAATTTATAATTCATTAAACATTTACATTTGTGGTTACCCTGTAACCTAGAAATCTACGAAATTGCATTGTATCCAATGAAATTAATGAATCCACAATAAATACAATGTAAATACAATGTTAATAAAAATAAATGATGAATAACTATTAAAGTAAAAGTATTATATAGTTGTAAATCGTATTTTGTTCTGTTGTATTCGTGTGTTGTGTTGGAGATGACTACTCATCCAGTTCATTTGGAAGATTTAATTATTGATCAACGAAATTTACACGATATATTTGGTTTGAAGTTTGATTAGAAGAAATACCCACAAAGCTAGATAATACAGTTATTTATCTAATTACTACTACAATTAAATATAAATTAGTATTATATTTTTCACTTTATTAATATAAGTTAGATAGGTCATACAAATCTAATCTTGAATTTCATCCGAATTCTATTTTTCGGAAAACGTATTAGAAATTTAAATGTGACCTCACTATGGGCGTTGTATTGACTATGGCTAACAGGGCTGTGATCTTGTAATGTATTCGTTTTTATTCTATAGCTAGTCACCACTTCAGTTTAATCATGTATATCAATTATATTGTCCTTTTCTTAAATTTACTGTTTTCAAAACTAGATATTATTCTTGTTAATATTGATGTTTTTGTCCCAGGCGGATAACCCTGACCTCACAGCTTTTTGGAACTTTTAGTCCTCGGCGATCTTTGTAGTTGTTATGGCTTTCAAACTGTTTATATGTGAGCATAGTTTTGTGTGGACGTACCGCGCGTCTGGCGTATCAAAATAATTTTAACCTGTTACCTTTTGACGGCTATTATTCGTTTGTTTCTCCAATTTATCTGTTTATTTATTGTAACCCTGTCGTATAATGTTGTCATTTTAATGTTATAATTAACACTGCCATTAAAGCAGGAGGTTTGGTATGCCACAAAACCAGATTCAACCCACCATTTTTTCATAAAATGCCCTGTATCAAGTCAGAAAAATGGCCATTGTTACATTATATTTCGTTTCTGTGTGTGTTACATTTCGGTGCTGTGTCTCTGTTGTATCGTAGTTCTCTTATATTTAATACGTTTCCCGCAGTTTTTGTCTGTAACCCGGATTTGTTTTTTTCTCTATCGATAAATGAATAATGAACTGCGGTATACTACTATTGTCTTTATTTATATACCGCTATAAAATACTCAACAATTTCAGAAAAAAATCAACTTAGAAACAAAATAACGTCATTTGCAATATCAATATTATACAAAGGTAAATGAAATTAATTCTTTTGTTAAGTGTACTTCTTCTAAGTCATCCCTTATAGCTTGCTGTTTGGCCTGGTCAAAGCTCTGTGTAAAAAGCCGTACTATGACTATGACCTGGATTTGTTATAATCAGGTTTGGAACAACCCTCACTAAGGCAAGTGGTCATTTTACTGTATTAGAAAAGAAAATAGAAAAATTTAGAATATTTCACTTCAAAAATTGTAGAAATACATCATATCTGAAACAACTTTTCTAGAAGAGGGGTCCAACTATTATTTTGAATAATATAAAAAGATAATGATCTATGTTAGAGTCTAGAAATGCATACAAAACTCTTGGACTTGTTTTGACCATTTAATATAAGATAGATATATAGTTCTTTGGGAAAATATGAGCCCTTTTGTACTGAAAAGTGTTTTTTTACAAACAAATATATAACTTAAATTGACCCCTCATAGAAGTAATAATTTTTGTCATGTATAACATTGAGGGATTGTCTGATTGGCGCACATACATGTAACACATCTTAATATTCAATTATTTCTTGGTGAACAGAGTAAACACTTAATAAAAGAAATGTCGAAGTGCAAGTGATAACTTCAGTTTTAATATTATCAAAACCTATTATTTTATATTTACAAAAAAAAATTATAATCGCTCGCCTTTACATTTTCAGCTTGGCCTCAAACATTAGCCAAATGAACTATTTTTTTATAAAAAATTTCAAATCGATCGCTCTCCCCAATTTTTAGAGTTCAAAAATCCGTAGAACAAGACATTAAGTTGGTGTGGCCTTGTAATACATATTATATTCTTCCTTTTGAAAGTTATATAGTGTTGTGTTCTTTCTTGATGATTAATTTCTTTTCTCATGTGAAGACTCGAAAGGTTAACGATATGTGTCGTGAAGAGATTGTTTCTTAAAGGTATTGGTGGAAGTTCTTGATCAGCTTCTCTTCGAAGTATACAAGGGCCAAATCAGTTTACCAATACGATATAACAGAACACTCTCTATTTTAAAACGTCTTTGTCATTAAACTTTGAACGTTACAAAAATAGAATGTAGGCAAAAAATCACTTCGAACGCAATAGCTATATAGGCTGATTCGACATGTTCAATATTGTAATCAGTACTTAAAATAACCAGTTACAGTGTTAGTTGAGGAAAGTAACTTAAGCGTTATCTATTACTTTTGTTGTTTGAACAGTAGGTGAGTGATCTGTGTATTTATGACAATGTTCTGGGTGCAGAAGTATCAAAAGCTATGAAGTTAATGTCAGGTGGTACAACTAATCTTTTCCTCCCTGTATATCATCAGCCCAATAATAAATTACATCAGCTTTATTCGGCAAACTTTTAGGAATATCTGCTCCTCAATGCTCTTCAACTACGTTCATACTTTTGCCTTATTAATATTTCTGATTCGAATGTCACTGCTGGGTCTTTTTCAGACGTAACGCACGTATTGCGTACAAATTTTCAATCCTTGTATATATAATAAGTTTATTTAAACAAGTTGTAATTCCTTCATATGCGTTATCTTTTATAGAACTGTTGCAGATGAATTGACGCTAGATGTGATAAACTTCTATTAACATATAAATGATATGAAATCCATTTGCATTCAAAACCTACTAATTGTGAACAAAGCGTTTGACAGTTAAAATAAAAAAAATAATACAATGTTAGTAATGCATTGTGTGGGTTACTAGTTGTCTTGGAGTCCCGTCCGCATGAGTATCATGTTGTACATGTGGAGTAAACTTGACATTACTGTACTTCAAATTTTTCCCCAAGAAAACGTCATTTGGGGGAAATCCGACTTTTTTGTGGTATACACAGTATCCAATCGACTGAAATAGAAACAAAAGATTAGTAAAATAACAAATATTGACGATTTTTATCTTTGTATTGAATGCCTGACTTCACAAACATCGACTTCATGTTTTTTCAAGTTCTTCCACAATAACCTGTGTGAAACTTTTAAATTTTCTAATGATTTACTACAATATTTTTTAAAAACTAAAAATTTGTTCGACTACAGTAAAAATCAAAAATCCTTTTCTAAGGTAGAAATATCGTGTTTGAGTAAAACAAAATGTTCTTAAAATACCGAACTCAAAGGAAAATTCATAACGGAAAATCCCCTATCAAATGGCAAAATTAAAAGCCCAAACACATCAAACGAATGGAAAACAACGGTCATATTCCTGACTTGGTACAGGCATTTCCGTAAGTAGGAAATGGAGGATTAAACCTGGTTTTAAAGGCTAGCTAAACTTCTCTCTTGTATGACAGTCGCATATAGCTCCATTATATTGACAACAATATGGGAAAAAAACGATCAAACAGAAATAATAGGAAAAAAATTCTAAAAAAGGGGTGCAGCAGTAAACATTGTGTTATAATCTTAATCACAATAAAAACAAACAAATATACCCCATATGAAGGTGAAGTTGGTATATTGCTACTAAGGTGGGGGAATTGATAATTTCAAAATTATGTTTGTCATAGAGTTTGGTACTGAGATGACCATGTCAAATTCGAGGTATGAGTCTAACAATGAGACCGTTGTATCATTATATTATAGTTCTGGGGTTACTTAATCAGGAACGTTTGGATTGTTAATGGAAAGAACATTATCATTATATTTAAATATGTGAAATTAAATGTCTTGACTTCTTACAGTAGACGAGATTCTTTCAAGTTTTCTATTCTCAACATTCCATTTACTCATTGTGACTGTCTAGCTAAAGTTCAAGATATGTATAAACTGATCATAGATACCACACCTGACATGTTTTACGTCGGACACGCTTTTCGTCTTCAAAAGACTCATCAGGGACTCTCCAATCAAAAACCAATAAAAAGGCAATATCAAAGATGAAGTTGAAAATCTTACCAGGCAAACTTAATTGTATATGTGGTATCCTTCAACTCAAAGTTCCATGGAAGTGATGAGTTCAACATTGTAACTTAATGTTTTATTATTAAGAGTAAGAAAGCAGGAAGCCAAGTTTTTAATGTTGGTTTATTTGTGTCCTTACTGAGTCCTGATACACGCCTGTATGAAGTTTGCCTAAAACGAATAAAGGAATAAGTCGGCAAGAAGAGATTTACAGTTGGTATCCACAGAAATTCCGATTTTTTATTTAAAAACACGCCTTCCAAATGTACACTTACGTAGTTTAGATATCTAGTGCAGATAAGTGAGATCACGATCTTTATTTTTGGTTGAAATACCAACATAGAAACATACCTATAATCATTCAGAACTTTCTCATAGGTAAAGTACTGACGTTAGAGTAAATTCAGAGGTCTCAAATGAATTGTCACGCCTTTGTCTTTATTAAGACATATATGTAATGTGATTTACAAAAAAAATATGTTGTCTTGTCTACGGAAATTAACATATTTGTCATGGATGTCGGTCAGATGTAAAGCAATAAATGGGTATTTATAGATAGATGAAACATGAATGTTTATAGGGCAATTAATTTATTTCATAATAATGAGTATCAACAAACTTACAGACATTGGACAGGTACGAACTTCATGTTACAAGTGTGTGTTGTCCTTCCTTTAATATCGGATAGAGGTATAACAGCAAAACATTGAAGGACATAAAAGAACGAACTCTAAAGCTTAGTTGTAAAAACCTAGACTCTCCAGATCGGCACAATTCACAAAAAATACCCTAAAAAAGACTAAAGACACACAGTACCGTAATCAGACTTCTTCCAGCAACTCAATATAAACAAAGAAGGTGCGGTATGATTGTCAATGAGACAGCTCTCCACAAGAAACCAAAATGACACAGAAATAAACATCTATAGGTCACCGTACTGCCTTTAACAATGAGCAAAGCCCATAACACATAGTCAGCTATAAAAAGCCCTGATATGACAATGTAAAACAATTCAAACGAGAAGACAAACGGCCTTCTTTATATGAACGAAACACAATACGTAGCACCTAATCAAACGACAACCACTGAATTACAGGCTCTTCACTTGGAACAGGCACATGCATATATATAATGTGGCGGGGTTAAGCATGTTAGGGGGATCCCAATCCTCTCCCTAACCTGGGACAGTGGTATAACAGTACAACATTAGAACTATAACAATCAGTTGAAAAAACTCCTAAGATGCACAATCATACAAGTGGAAGTGGGCTAAGCATAAACAAGTTCAAAGCCAATGACAACATATACCTTGCCCATGTGTCCGGACACAAATCTTAATCTGTTATGCAAGATTATTGCAATTTAATCTGAAACTAAACATATTTGTGCTTACTCATTACACATTTTGAGTGTAATACAAAAAGTAAATTAAAAAAAGTTTAGTAAGATTATGTATTATAAAACAACAAGTTGAAATGTGCTTTTAGTTGTCAAAAATGAATACTTGTTAAGCATATTCCTTATACTATGATTTCAGACTTTTTGAAAAAGGTTCGTCTATAATGGGCCATTTCAGTTAATTTCTGACAGGTGGGGATGGATGGGGATATTTTTATCAGAAAAAAACATCATGAAAAACTACCTATCAGATCTATAGATTAAGACCTATCAGATGTGGAGTTTCTGTTCATATTGGGTGGATGGGCTTTCATGGGAAAAATTGACCTATCAGAATTTTTTACTGCAAGGATTGTACCCATCAGAATTTTAAATACAATACCAGATAATGCATGATACAAAACTGTCTACATGTACATTCAAAAGCACCCCTAAGATCTGAAATAGGTATTTTTTGTAACCCCTAAGATGTAATTATTTTTAATTATTTACTGCTGCAAGACCCTCAGAAATTTTTGCATATAAGTGTATGTGTCAGATGAAAAAACCCAAAATTTCACCCCTAAGATGTATAAATTTTACACCCCTCAGAAAAGGACCATCCACCCCCCTTTAGCAGATATTAACTGGAATGGCCCAATGAACTTTATGATTCCAACATTTAATGGTGCAACAAGATAATTTAGTGGTTATTTGAGATCACCATCGATATTGCTTTACTAAGAAAAGTATTCACATTCGAAGTTTAATTACGAAAGACAATGGATAAGAGAAAGGTCGTTAAAAAGATACCATGTCACTAATAGCACATATTATCTTTTTAACGAACATAAGATAATGTATTTAACTCAAACAAATAACTACATACTTTCACAATCCCGAAAACGCCAGTTATAACACATGGTACAAATCCATTGATCTGTCTTATATCCTCCGCTGATAATGGCGAAGCTGCTAATATGATTGCAGAGATTATTGACAAAATACCTAAAATTAAATTCAAGTGGAAATAAGATTCGATTCTATGAATTATACCTGAGTATCATGGATACATGATATAATCAATGCATATTGTTATCTACAAATAAGAAGTCTGAACATTTATTTTTCACTCGTTCCGTTGAATGATAGCGATTGATTTTGACATTTTGTATGGACTTAGATATAGGAAGTTGTGGTGTGAGTGCCAATGAGACAACTCTCCATCCAAATAAAATTTATAAAAGTAAACCATTATAGTTCAGTGTACGGCTTTCAACACAGAGCCGTGGCTCCCACCTAACAACAAGCTATAAAGGACCCCATAATTACTAGTATAAAACCATTCAAATGGGAAAACCAACGGTCTAATCTATATAAAAAGCGAGAAACGAGAAACACGCAAAGATAACATAAACAAACAACAACAACTAGTGCATCAGATTCCTGACTTATGACAGGTGCAAACATTTGCAGCGGGATTAAACGTTTTAATGATACCAAACCTTCTCCCTTTTCTGAAACAATAGTATAGCATCACAATATCCGATTTGAAAATGTAGACTTAAAGTAATATATTTTGATTTCTATTATTCATCAAGGGAAATATGCTTAGATATATTGTTTTGATTATGAGGTTTGTATGTGTTCCATTACTTGATATTTGAAAGTTGATTTACATGAATAAGTGACAGTGTTAATACATTTATTGTGACATTCCTGACTAGGAATTACAAGACAACCTAATTAATATGGAAAGAAGCTAAAAATGTTAAACATTTATCTAAATATCATTGAAAAGATGTAACTTGCAATGAATGGTTTTTATTTAACATAATTTATCAACGATTTTCGGTACTTATACATCTTCGGATTTCAAATGTTTGGCATTGAGCGTTCCTGATGAAGGTAAATCCAGAAAAGCGCGTCGGACGCAATAAATTATAAAACGTGTTGTTTTCCATTTTTTATCAACATTTTAAATCATTAAACGCTGCTGCTAATCAATTGATATCTGTATTTTGTGATAATAACGTCAGTTAGTTTTTCAACTGCCAATTTTCCGTTCCTGAATAACTTCTAATATGTAGACGTATAAGTGGTTTGCAGATTGCTATTATGGAATATTGAAAGTGATTTGAAATTTTTGCAGTTTCTTTATCGAAATAGGATGTAAAATATATGTTAGATATTCATAACTCGCAGGTTTAATATATGGGATACAAATAAATAATTTGCGCGCTACTCCCTACTTTTCTGTTAAAATAGCATATCATCACAACATAAAAAAAACACACGATAAAATATCAATTCGCAGGCTTAACTCCATCAAAAAACGTAAATTAATACACTATAAACGAATAAAATTTGATCTGCGATCTTACCCTTTTTGTAGAGCCTGCGACAGATTTCGCAAAAGCGAGACATAGCGATCCTACATTCCGTCGTCGTCGTCAACAAATATTATTTCTCTGGTTAAAGTTTTTGTAATTTTAATAACTTTCTTGAAAGTGAGACGAAAGATACCAAAGGGACAGTCAAACTCATAAATCTAAAATAAACTGACAACGCCAAGGCTAAAAATAAAAAGACGAACAGACAAACAATAGTACACATGACCCAACATAAAAAACTAAAGAATAAACAAAACGAACCCCACCAAAAACTAGGGGTGATCGCAGGTACTCCGGAAGGGTATGCAAATCCTGCTCCACATGTGGAAACCATCGTGTTTTTTATGTGATAACAAATCCGGTAAGTAGTCTTATTCGGTAGGTCACATTCATGACAGGGGGTGGGATTGTAGTTCCGACGTAAGGAACATATCCGATATCATTTGTGAAACGGTTATTCCATAACGGTCAACCAACTCGTGATGGCGTCCGTAAAATTTACGAAGGGATGATTTCAACTTCACCATTTGGAACTCTTGATTTAATAGCTTCCTTGTGAGCAGCAACCCTCTATCAAGAAAATCATGATAGGAAATGCAAGCACGGGCATATCGTATTAATTGGGAGATATATACCCCGTATGCAGGTGCTGCTGGAATGTTGCTACTTAGAAATGGAAAGTTCACAATTGGAAAGCTGAAATAATCTCTTTTGTCGTAAAGTTTTGTGTTCAACCGACCCTCATTGTCAATTTCTAGATGAAAGTCAATATATGAGGCCGACTTAATTGTATCTGTAGTATCCTTTATCTCTAGTTCCATGGGATAGATACGTTTCACATAGTCACCAAATTTTGAATTACTTAGTGAAAGAACATCATCTATATAGTGGAAAGTAGAGTTAAAGGATATTGCTATTTTCTTGTCTTTCTTCCTAAGAAGTTCCTGCATGAAGTCTGCCTCATAATAATAAAGAAACAAGTCGGCAAGTAGAGGGGCACAGTTTGTTCCCATTGGAATGTCAACAGTCTGTTGAAAAACACGTCCTCCGAACGTACCACATATGTTGTTAATCAAGAAATCAAGCATCTTGATAATATCAGTTTCAGAGAATTTTTTGTTTGAATCAGAGTTATCCTTTACAAAGTAGGATTTAGCCCTCTCTAAGACAAGAAACTTGTATCTACGTTGGCATTCTTTTTTATGAAGCAAAGCAATACCAACTCTTTCAATTTGTCTTTAAGTGTGGAATGTGGAATACTTGTGTAAAGAGTAGAAAAGTCAAATGTTTTAATACTGTTACAATATGAAAGAGAGTTAGATTGTATGTACTCTAAAAGATCTTTGGAATTTTTAAGTATCCACATCTGATTCACGCCACCTGAAGAATAGGCAGTTTCAATAACTTTGAAGCCCGTCTTTGATTGCTAATAAAATAGATGTAAATAATTTAGAAAGAGGTTGGAAGACCCAGCAATATACCGTTGTATGTAAGGACACTTATGTAGTTTAGGTTTCCAATACAGTGATGGAAGATCCAGTTCTTCATCTTTGGTTTAAATTCCAAAGGAACATAGAACAGACCTATGATTATCCAGGATTTCCTCTTTGGTAAGTGTCGTGAGTGTATATGTTGAGTTTCCAAGTGAATTGTCAATACCTCATTCGTTTATCAAGCAGTTAATGTAATGGGTTTTACATACAAAAACGATGTTGTTTGGGGTTTTATCAGCGGGGACAATAACATATTTGTCATGGGGGTAGGATAAGTGTTTTTTGCAACATTTGGGTCTTTAAAGGTTGACGTAGCATGGGTATTGATAGACCCATTCAGTTTCTTAATTCTGATTTGTATCAACGACCTCACTGCCTGAATCCTCGACTAAATCCATCAAAATTTTAAAGTTGTATTTCCAATTGATGGATTTAGGCTTACGATATTTCGGACCTTTAGATAACTCATTTCGCAGAGAAGTGTTATTAACAATGTTGGGGTCACCGGTAATAACGTGGCCAGCAGGATTATATGTGAATTGGAAACTAGCACAAGTGCAATCAGGAGGTTTAGATTTGAAGTCGTCAATCTCGAGATCCTGCAAAACGTGTTTGTAATTGACAATTTTAGTTGCAATAGGTTTGGTATAGGTATAAGAAATGATTGGTACAGACTGGTCTTTAAAATAAGGAGGTATTTTCGATTGAACTAATTTATGATGAAGGATATTGCCTAAGTTGACGCCATCGAGACCTTTGTTGGCAAAGGAAAGATTAGGGAAAATCTTTTCTCTTTTTCATCTTTTCCATTGCGGATTGGCTTGAAAAGTGTGTGACTTGCAATATTCGAAGTTTGTATTGGTTTAAATGAGGGTTTGTAACAGTTATTTTCAAACATAAATTGAACAGATAATGAAGTTTTGAAAGGGGTAATGAATTAAGTTTAGTGCGAATGTGATGAATGCCTAACGACTTTTGTATAAATGGCAGCAAGTCATTAATAGAGACATCATGCAGAAAAGGTGATGTATAATGACGATGACTTACCTTGACTATATAGCCAAACTTGGACGGAAACTGGTATTTGATCATCAGCAGTAGAATCCAGCAGTAACTTTTGTAAAAAAAGTCTGTTTTCCCACATTTTACTTATGAATAAAGTACCAGGATTATAATTGAATACTTCGTCTACATGCGACTCATCAGTGGCGCTAAGATCAAAATAGTTATAAAGCCAAACAAGTAAAAAGTTGAAAAGCATTGAGGACCCAAAAATTCCAAAAAGTAGTGCTAAAACTATCCTCGAGTTTAAAAAGTTAGGAAGCTTTTGACAAAAGATTGTTCAAGATGAAAAGGTAATATCTAGAAGGAAATCTTGCAAAAAAATATTTGCTGTTTTTCCGTATATATTTTTATAAAATGGATTTATTTTTTCTTCTAGTTTACAAGAGTAAATAAAGGTTAATTAATCAGTTGCTAGAAGAAACGAGTTAAGCCGCTATGATTTCTTTTTTGTTGTATACCACTTTCCCGTAGTTTAGTTGTAGTTCCTAGTGGAACATTTAATTCTGTAGATTATCCACGGTGTCTGTTATGAAATAAGGAATCCACTAATGAGTATATCCTATAAAAACTGATTATATGAATTTATTTTAGTAAATGCATGTCTTGGCTACCACGTACAGCCCTTGGACGGTGTAAACTTCCCATAAAAACGTATATGGTGTAATGGTGTATGGCATATGGTGCAATGGTGTAAGGTGTATGGTGCTATGGTGTATGGTGCTATGGTGTATGGTGCTATGGTGTATGGTGTAAGGGGAATGGTGTAATGGTGTAATGGTGTAATGGTGTATGAGAAATGGTGTGATTATGTAACGTGCGATCAGGAATGGTGTTAATTAACGGTGTACAACATTTCATTGGTTGAAAACGAACTTCTTTTTATTTTATTTTTTTCGGATTGTAAACATAAACAATAAAAATAATCTTAATACAATGTATTTGAAATTTAATTGCATTATGGGTAATTTCGGATGGTGTAGATAGAATGGGGAATGGTGTATGGTGTAATTTGTAAGGTGTATGGTGCAAAGGTGTAACGTGTATGGTGTAATGGTACAAGGTGTGTGGTGTAATGGTGTATAGTGTGTGGTGTAATGGTGTATGGTGTGAGTGGGAAGTTTACACCAACCAAGGACTGTACTCAATGAAAGCAACTACTGGCCCAGTTATGCAAATGACCAATGTTGACGCTGTTTATGACATAAAGCTTGTGACATTGAGCGCAAACGGAGATGAGGCAAAATATTACTGCAAATTTGAAGTTAAATTACTGAAAAATATCTAGGTTACAAGGTATTAAGAAATTAGAAAACATTTTTGGACTTTGAACAATTTACCGTGGTAACAAGTCATGAACTGAATTTGCATATTTTGAAAAATTTCATTATTTTCCTTGTTTTCATCAAATTTTTAAGTATATTTTAGATTGAAAAAGTATGTGCGCACCTAAGAAACATATTTATATATTATATATAGATCTTGTCAATAATTATAATAAAGCTTCTGTTAAATTATTTTACTGTTTCTTGGCTGCCAACGATGTTTCCACAACATAAATAAAGATAGAAAACTGCATAAATTCTGTATTTTTCATATTATGACGTAATTGTGACGTCATCACATAAAAATCTTCATGTTTTTTTCATTTATATTGCTTGACCCTATACATTTCTTAACATTATGTGCCAATTTGAAAAAAGTTATTAAACATTTCATTTTCCAAAACCAGGCCTTAATGCCCCTTCTCCCTCGATTAATTCTTCCTTCTCTAGATTAGAAACAGCTTATATTTGACTACCTGTAAGATTCTATTAATTTTATACAAGATGCTCAGATATTTTCTGACATTAGTCCATGAGTCCTTGACTTTGGAAAATTACTATGGAACCACAATGTTCCAAACAGATAAGTACAAAACAAAAAACTCGTTTCATCATTTCTGATTCGCTTTTCTAGATTTGCCTACATCATGAACGCCCAAAGTCAAACATTTGAAATCCAAGGATGTTCATCGCTGCATCAAGATTCTAACAGATCAGCCAAGAAATGATACTGTACAAATCTCAAAATATCAAAGTGATCACATGATGCAAAACAACTAAAGACTTAGTTTAATTATTTTGGTGTTACCAATCAGCAATTTATATGTATACAAACCTGAAATTGCTTCAAGTGCAATCCAATTCAATCCGCATTTCGAACAAACTGAATTCCAGGAATCATAGCAGTATTTTACACAAATGTGCTTTGCACAGCATAAAATTCGGCTACACAATGCAACCAAAGCAGAAATCTGTATAATTAGGGAAACAATTTGCATCACACAGAATGTATTGTAAGCGAGTTCTGCAATTATATAAATATATATATATAATAATAGTAATATGCCTCTGTTTACAAATAATACATTTGTAACATTTACTTTTATATTAAAACATGTTTACTTTACAAACCAAAAGTAGACAATTTAAGCTTTCCGATTACATGGATAAGCTATTTAAAACCATGAGATATTTAGGAAATCTAAATTTTCAAAGGTCTTAAGAATTTGCTTATAAAAGCTTGTATTTACTTCTTTTCGAATTTTGGTGAATAGCTGGATTATTGGCAATCATACCACATTTCATCATTCTAATATTTAGAAATGAAATGTAGTCGCTATCGATAAAGATACCAATTACAGTCCTTAAATTGCTTCAATTATCATGTGTATTTTATTAACCTTAATATCCAAGGACTAGTACAGAAAGGAGGAAAGAAATTCACTCATTCTTTTAATTTAACCTTTCGGTATATTGATGATGTACTGTCTCTAAATTATAATAGATTCAGTGATCACTTACATTTGATATATCCAAGTGAACTTGGTATTACAGATACTACCGACACATATAAATCTGCTTCATATATAGACCTTTTTCTCGAAATGACTACTGATGGTAGGTTTACTACCAAAATTTATGACAAACGCGATGATTTTAATTTTCCTATAGCAATTTTTCCATTTCTTTGTAGCAACATCCCAGCGGCACCAGCATTTGAGGTATACGTGTCTCAATTGATACGTTACTTAAGAACTAGCTCAAAGTACGTTGATTTTGTTAAACGAGGAACACTACTTTCTCAAAAGTTGCTATGACAGGGCTATGAATCAATCAAAGTAAGGTCATCAATCAAGTAATTTAACGGTCGCCATCATGAGCTGATTGGCAATTATGACAAAAAATGTGTCAGAAATCATATCTGATATTCTTCCTCAGTCATTATTACCTGCATCATTACCGAACAAACTGACAAAAGAAATAACACGACGGGTGTCGTGTGCGGTGCAGGAAATGCTTTCCCTTCCGGAGCACCTGATGTCACTGCCGGTTTTTAGTGGAGTTCGTGTTGTTTCTTATTATTTATAACTGTTGATGTAAATGTCCTTTGGTTTTGTGAGTCTTTGTTAACTCCTTGGTTTTGATTGTTATTGTCTATATACGTTTTGATTTACCTGAGTCGTCCTCTGCTCCATCATAAGTAGAAACTTCTGAACAAGGATCTCTGTCTGGAACAACAACACATAAGCGCGACATATTCCCATCAATGGTTGGATAAAGGTTTGCCAATCCATATGATTGAAGACCAATGAAACCGCCTATAAGAAAAAACAAAACCAGCGGAAGCCAACACGTATTGTGCTTATTGACTTCTACTTCGTTGTTCTCTGTCATTTTCTATGCTTTTTAGTATATATCTGTACGTGTGTTGTCTTACTTATAAATGTATAGGGAATAGTCCATAGTTAACCTACACTAACATATATTTAAAATCCCATTTGATATTCACTTTAAATTTCATTATTATTTAAAGCTATTGTTGCGTTCAATCAAATTTTATGCTTGCTTTGGCATGAATGTTCTTTTAAAATTTTCCATTTAATGCGACTTTAAATTTGACAAGCATTAAATAGTTTGATAGACAATACTAAAAATATTAAAATTTATTATTTCATTTCAAGTAATCATTTGATATAAATACATGAAATAATCATTTAGCAGTTTAATTTTTAATGAAGAATTAACTAAAATCTGATTTTTTTAGAATAAAAAGCGAAAGGTTATATCTAAAGTAGAAAAAAAGATAAATGACAATGGTCAATGATAGCGATATCCAAATTGTAATCCAAAATTTTCATATTTTTTATATCTGTCACAAAATATGCAAGAACGGAATTTTACATTTCCAATAAGATGTAATTTTGTATTTCCAATGAGAGATATTTCTATATTACAAAATGACTAGAAAATTAAGATCCACAATAAGGATTTGTTTAATTGATACATTACGCTACACCAAAAAGGTGGAGACGAGTCTCAATGAGTCATACTTCTTTAAAATTGAGAATGGAAATGCGGAATTTGTCAAAGAGACAACAACCCGACCATAAAACAGACAACAACAGAAAGTCACCAATAGGTCTTAAATGCAGCGAGAAATTCCCGCACCCGGAGGCGTCCTTCAGCTGGCCCCTACACAGTTATATACACCAGTTGAGTGATTATGAACGTCATACTAAACTCCAAATTATACACAAGAAAATAAAATTAAAAATAATACAAGAAAATAATATTAAAAATAATACAATACTTAAAAAAGGCCAGAGAATCCTGACTTGGGACAGGCCCAAAAATGTGGTGGGATTATTCATGTTTATGAAATCTCAACCCTCCCCTATACCTCTAGCCAATGTAAAAAGTAAATGCATAACAAAACGCACATTAAAATTCAGTTAAAGAGAAGTCCGATTCCGATGTCAGAAGATGTACAAAAAGAAAATAAACAAAATGACAATAATACATAAATAACAACAGACTACTAGTATAGCAGTTAACTGACTTGCCAGCTCCATACCTCATTAAACTGATTGAAAGATTATGTCTCAATCATATGAATATCAGACACTATTCCTGAAGTTAGGAGTTTAGTATCATATCATCATAAAATACATGAGAAGAACATAACCCGTGTCATGCCAACAACTGGTTTTTAAATAAATGTGTTTAGTTTCGATGCAAAGACCATATAAGTGAATCAATATTAAAGCCAAAATATGCAATACTTAATGATCTGACAACATTATTATAACTATATCCCTTCTTAATACGTCTATTTAAAGGTTTGGTTAGCTTCTGAGGTGAATACTGACATTTTTGTTTTTATAAAGAATATTACTATAAAACATTGGATGTGCAATACCAGAACGTATAAGAAGTCCGTATGTTGAGGTATATTTACGAATGATGTCCTTGTACCGATGATAACATTTAATAAATATTTTGACTAGTTTGTGATATCGAAAACCCTGGTGTAATTATTTTTCAGTTACTACATGAATTTCTCTCGTTAAATTTCAAAACGTTGTTACATACACAAGCGAAACGTACAAGTTTAGATATATAAACACAATAAGATGGTGATAAGGGAGCGTCACAATCTTAAAATGGATAATTAACAGGAAATGAAAAATCATCGTTTTTGTCATAATTTTTTTATTAAGCTTCCCGTTAATTATATAGATATCAAGATCGAGGAAAGGGTAGTATTCTTTGATAATTCTAGATTTATTTATAATAAGTTCAACAGGATAAATGTCTTTAGTATTCTTAATGACGTTGTCATTATTGAGAGCCAATATATTATCCAAATATCTAAAAGGATTATTAAATTGTTGTGTCATATCTTGTTTCGATGGGTCTTTGCTGATTTAAGTCATCAATTGTAACTCATATCATTACAAAAATAGCTCCGCAATAAGTGGTGCACAGTTAGTCCCCATTGGAATCTCGATATCCTGACGATATATGGAATCTCAAAAGCGAACAAATATGTTATCAGGTAAAAGTTCAAGGGCAGATATAGTATCAAAGCACGTCAAATTGACATAGTTCTTGTGTTTATTGCTACTAAAAATGACCTAAAAGGAGTTTGAACAGATGCATTCGCATTCTGACTTTTTACCCATTTAATTGGGTGTGTGGTTTATTTTTCTTAAGGAGAATGTGAGGCAATGTAGTATATAGGTTAGAAAAATCAAAACTTTAAGCAGATTCAAAATCATAAATATATGCATGCAATTTATCAAGTACTTCAAACGAGTTTTTGACACTCCAATAGTAACCAATTTCACTATTTTCAAAGGCCTCGTTTGAACAATTTATTACCAGGTTTTTGATTGTACCAAGTGTACTTGTAAGACGTATAGACAATTTATTAGTGAAACAATGGCGTGAAGACGAAATAAATCTATATTTGTAAGGTGTTTTGTGTAGCTTCGGAAGCCAGTACATAGTTCGGACTTTTATTTATTTGGTTCTGCTTGTAAAGAGGTAGCTAAAAGTTTATGTTTGTAACAGATGTCATTTTCTGAAAATGGAGTCAGTTGGAATGTTGGTGAATTGGTGATTTCTTTTTTTAGAACCCCAATGTAAAATTTTCGTCAAACAATAATGATAATATTAGCAGCTTTAGGGAGCTACCATTTGATTTTTAGGGGGGGGTAGGATGAAATTTGAAAAAAATAGGCAGGACAGGAGTTTTGAGTAAAAAAAAAGGCAGGATGTGACACTTGCAAAAATAAAAAGTCAGGACGACAATTTAGGTAAAAAAAATCAGGATAAACTGAAAAAAAAAGGCAGGACCGATTAGAGTGAAAAATAAAAAGGCAGGACAGAGATTACAGCTAAAAAAAATGCCCCCCCCCCCCCCCCATAAAAATCAAATGGTAGCTCCCTTATCGGCCGGAATAAAACAAATTCTTTTGCTAGTTCTTTGGTTCTCCTGTTATAACATGGTAAATTGGTCCATAAATGTATTTGGAATTACTGTAATTACATGAAGTAGGTGTAATGTGCAGTTTCACTTATATTAACATTTTTACAGACTCTGTGTTCATTGGCAAGTTTTCCTAGATAAACACACTTTCCTACAATATAGAAAAAATTATTATGAACAGGAGCTATATCTTAAAAAAAACATTTATAAACATCATAGTGTTATATTTGTACCGCTGTTCAAAAGCAATATATCAATTGAAACAAAACAAAATCAGGTTCCAAACTGAATTTGAGATTAAACATATAAACTTTAGGAGGAAACTAACGGAACAACATAAACACTGAACTGAATCAAACACAAACATCAACATACATAGAAAAGGACTATTTGATAACAACGGCCATATCCGGACTTGGTTTTTATTAGTTGTTAGCGTCACTGAGGAGTTAATGTAGACGAAACGCGCGCCTGGCGTATTAAATTATAATCCTGGTACCTTTAATAACTATTTGAACTAGCTGTCAGTAACAGTCTGTGAGCACTCGAAATACCATTTTATTGAGGACAGGTGCAATATATATGATGTCCTGACTGAACTTCGAAATAACCCTGGGTTTACTTGGCTAAATACTTATAACACCTACGTACATGAAATCCTACTGAAATAAGATTAACAGAAATAACTGTAATCATGAAGTTTGGTGTATTTGGCTTTCTTATCAGTGTACTGGTAGTCTCTGTGAAAACTGAAACTCAAAATATGAAAATTCGTGACGTAATGCTTGACGAAATACAGAACAAACACTTTGCAAAGATTTTAAAATTGAAAACGATGGTCATGGCAATGAATGAGTAGCTTAAAAGGCAGGATGAAAAAATCAGAAGTCAGAATGAACGAATTCAAGAGCAACAGCGGCGATTGGATGATCAGGGCTAACAAATTCGTAAGCACGATCAACAGTTTCACGAGGTTGTAGAACATATCTCTGAATTGCAAGATAGTACAACCAATGAAGAGAGCCAGAACCAATCAATGAGAGGCTCTGAAATCAGTTCTTTGAAACACACAGAACCACGTGACTTTGTAAAAAACAGTAGCCATTCGTTTAAAGACCATCCACTGCGTCATTTTATTAAATCCATACCAAAAAGGAAAACCGGGAAAAGGAAAGGAAGGCCATCTTTTATAAAACGTTCAGGTATATTATAGCAAACATGTAGGGATGTTGATTTAAGTATTATTGAATCTAATCGAATTTTAAAATTGATGAATAGTTTAATGAATAGATACTTCTAATTACCTCAAGTTGACTCTTACTGTTTGGTTGTTGTCTCAATCATGTTATCTAATAGAACAATGTACTGTTTAACATACATTTTGGTGACATTGTGTTTTTAATTGTACCTTGTTAAAATGATGATTATAGATCAAAATGACAGAATACATCCATTCTGCGAGACACATATTTTGACACACTATGCTGTTGTGTGAAATATTGTTTTTATAACAATATTGTTTACCAAGTTGCCATTACAAGCTTTAGAAGAAAAACACGCAAGAGTCTCTACTTTTAATCAACATTATCAAAAGCATATTTAGCTTTTGCAAATTTTTTGTTCTTCTCTCGTCGGGATTCGAACCCATGCTACTGAGACACCAAATCGCCTGCACTGTAGCCGTCCTGCTTGACCAAACGACCACATGGGCTTCATAAAAATGAAGCTTTCGGTGGCTGGGTGTTACCTTTCCACGTCAGTTTTAATCTAGAGTCGTACTACAGTACATTATATATAAGTCATGGAGATGTAATTTTTACAGATCAGCTAAATTATCTATAGTAAAGGATCCTACAAATTAATGTAAGATACACATATACAGTCACAGAAAATAATTATATTTATAAGAACGTCGGAGCCAGTTAAAACAACAGATTATCCATCGGATCACCAACAGTGACTATACAAATAATATATATATATATACAAGTCTAAATTGAAAACTACGTTCAAACCTATGATTGCGTTGGATAAAAACCGCAATTTTTATACGTGTGCATGTAAAACAAATTTCGTTGTAGAAAGGTCTAAATACAGCACAAACAACATTTTCCAAAAGACAAAAAAAAGTGAAAAAGTATATTTAAACAAAACGCATTTGACTAACAGGTCAACCACTGATGTTCTTTAACCCTGTTGACTGCCATTGGCGATTGACAAATAAAATTGATCACAAGATGTACCAAAATGGATCTTAATTTAAATTTAATACTAAACAGAAAAATATAAACTTGTGGCCCAGATGTTATGCCACAAACATAAGGTGTCAATATCTTTTTGTGTACACCAGATCCGGATTTCGACGGTAAATGTCTCTTCAGTGATGTTAGGGATCGAAACGGTATTTGGAAGGCCATATAATTTACCCTCAATTTAAGATAGACTCTTGAATTTTAAGAGTCAATATAGAATGAACGGATCATATAAACCGGAGGGAAAATATGATACAAGCCCAAACGAAAAAAATATAAACAAGTCTAAATTGAAATCTACGTCAAAACCTATGATATATATATATGATTACGTGGAAATTCTATTTGAGTGAGAAAAGTTTAGTATATATACTGTCATGAATTGAACCCTAAGATAACCCTGTTTATCTTTTATAGATACTTACATACACCTACGTCTATGAAATCCTTCTGACATAGGATTATTAGAACAACTAACTTTCATAATGAAGTGTATTCTATCTGCATTTCACTTTGTATTCTGGCATTCTCTGTGAAAAGTGAAACTCAATAATTTCGAGTACGATAAGATTCGTGACCTAGTGCGAGAAGAAATACAGAACTTTCACAATCTAAAGATTTTTGAATTGGAGTCAAAGGTCATTACAATGAATGAACATATTAATAGACAGGATGTCCAAATTCAAAATCAGGAGAAACGAATCAAAGAGCAACAGATGTACATACGGGGTCAGGAAATACACATTCGTAAGCACAACAGACAGATTAACGAACTTAGTGAACATATTTATAAACAGGAAGGAGTGGCAATGAACAATAAGAGTCAGATACCATCAGTAAGCATCGTTAAAGACAGTTTTTTGACACAAGCAGAACCCGGTGAATCTGTAAACCACTTCAACCATTCATTCAGAGGCAAGGCACTACGTCGGTCTATAAAGGCAATTCCTGGAAAGAAAACCGGAAAATGGAAAGAAAAAACCTCCGTGACTAAACGATTGGAATCAGGTATGACATATGAAATCAGGTATGATATATGAAATTAGGTGTGACATATGAAACAAGTTAACATAGTCTTAACTATTGTTGACCAAATTTGTTTTCTTTGATACATTTACTATCAGTTTATTGACGAGGAATATAGTTTTGGGTAGCTGTCTCATTCTTTGCACTCCTAGTTTTTTGTTTTTCTTTTCATTGTTTTACTTTTTCCGACTTAGTCATTGTTGAAAACAAATTTGTATGCGGACTCTTTGTGTGTATTCGCCGGGGACGAGTGTTGTATGAACTTTCAAGAACTCGGAATGTGTATTGCAATTGCATTACAATAACGTATTGCTCCATATGTTAATAATGTTAATGTATTCGACAGATAGACAGTCATGTCATGATCAGCAAGATTAACTCCAATTTTACATGTTGTATACGGCGTCAATTTTTAGGTTCAAAACTTTAATGTGTAAATAGGTGCATGTAACACATAAAATCAATGCCAATAAACAGTGAATGCAGACACGGGTCAAAATTCTGAAGCGTAGAAAAAAACAAACAATCGGACAATGTTCGGTATTTCTTACTTTTCTGTTGAAATTGGTACTTATTTTATAACTAATAATTATTAATTTTGAGCGATGTAATATTGTTGACCATGCAATATTCTTTTCGGGATGTAAACTCCTAAATGAAATACATGCGATTTTGTCTGTCTTTCAATTAAAAAACAATGTACTAGATTAGATGCCTAAGATAAAAATTTGAAAAGTGTCTTCAAATGTCAGTTGTGTGTGTACTCGGCTCTAATCAGGAGAAATAGCTCACTGAAGTTGGCACTAAATGTGTTTTCTTATTACAAAAACAATTATACTTAAAGACAGCTAACAGTTATAGTTTATGTACACACTTAACATCTTTGCGATAAGAATGTTATAAGCTTGTTTTAAAGGACTAATAACATTAAGGGTACTACTTTTATAGACATATAAAAAAAAAGTAAAGCTACATATAAATGAATAGTATGTAATCATAATTCGAATTTGTAGGTATAAGTTCTATTAACATGGTAGCTTTCTATGCCTACATGAATACAGGAGAGGAACACCCCGGACAACATCAAATACTTGTCTTTGATGTCATCAAGACAAATGTTGGACTTGCATACAATAAACACAACGGTATGTTCAGTGCCCCAAATCACGGATACTATGTTCTTACTTGGACAGTTGCATGTGGGACATACAGTGCGGTATATTCCCAGCTGGTCATAAATTCAGATCCTTTTGGAAGCATATTTACAAATAGAGATGAAATCAACGACATACATACCGTGACGGGAATGGTCGTTGCAGAATTGAACCAAGGAGACGTGGTGTATATACGTACTCATCCTACCGATAGAATAAAAGGACGTATTATTAGCCAGGACGATATACGTACCAGTTTCGAGGGCTGGAAAATATTTTGAAATAAAAATTAGTATAACTTATATTTCAACTTTATTAGATGGTATACATGCTAAGGGGATAAAGACAAAGACACTTTAGACAAATATACAAATAAGGAGATGTGCTATGATTACCAACTATTTACCATAGCTGCGGAACCTTAGCTCTTATGTCCTTATGCTATTTTTTGACTATTTGCGGACCATAGAGCTACGGATTTTTCCTATTTTAAAACGTTCGGAATTGCGACCCAGGTTCAGGTTGCACTTTTTTCCAAAATACTTTATTGTTTATAATCTATGGAAAGCTTATCAATATACATAGTTCGTTTTGTAAACATATTTTGGCGTTAATATTGAGTCACTGATAAGGTCTTTGCATTGGAACTAAACACATTTATTCTAAAAACAGTTGTTGGCATGACACGGGTTATGTTCTTCTCATATATGTTACGATGGTATGATACGAAACCCCTAACGGGGAGGATTGTGCCTGATGTTCATATGATGAAATCATAATCTTTCAGTCAGTTTAATTGAAGTCTGGAGCTGTTATGTCAGTTAACTGCTAGTAGTTTGTTGTTATTTATGTATTATTGTCATTTTGTTTATTTTCTTTGGTTACATCTTCTGACATCAGACTCGGACTTCTCTTGAACTGAATTTTAATGTGCGTATTGTTATGCGTTTACAATTCTACATTGGTTAGAGGTATAGGGGGAGGGTTGAGATCTCACAAACATGTTTAACCCCGTCGCATTTTTGCGCCTGTCCCAAGTAAGGAGCCTCTGGCCTTTGTTAGTCTTGTATTATTCTAATTTTAGTATATCGTGTACAATTTGGAAATTAGTATGGCGTTCATTATCACTGGACTAGTATATATTTGTTTAGGGGCCAGCTGAAGGACGCCTTCGGGTGCGGGAATTTCTCGCTACATTGAAGACCTGCTGGTGACCCTCTGCTGTTGTTTTTTTTTTTATTATTTGGTCGGGTTGTTGTCTCTTTGACACATTCCCCATTTCCATTCTCAATTTTAATTTTATAGTTCGTTTTGTTAGATGTTTTTAGGATATGACGTACTTATTTATGTTTGAATATTCATTTTATTAACACTATTATATAATAACTCTATTTGTATACATTCTCCACCTATTTTGTTCAGCCATCTTGAATCTCGTCGTGACGTCACAAAAAAACAAGAAAAGATAAAATTTGGGGAAATAAGTGCGACCTAGATCTTGGACGAAATTCCGATGTTTTGAAATCAGGGCCGTAACTACATTGAGGCAAATGAGGCAAATGCCTCATGTAAAAAAAAAAAAAAAAAAAAAAGGAAACAAAAGTTTGTTTTCACGAAAAGTGTCTTGCAAGTAGCAAGATCTCTTCACTCTCTGGTGTATCACCTGGATGTTTTTCGTTATCCATGTTTTTATTTTCCTTTTAGTTTTCAGAGTTGATGGTCTATTGTTTGTACTTCTGTGTTCCGGGTTTGTCTTTTGTTCATTTATTGTCCTACTTTATGACTATAGTCTGAATGTTGATTTTCATTTGTAAACGTGGTTTTGCAATGTTGCATGTCCACCGATGTCCAGAATTGTGTGAGAAATATATTCTAAGAACATGCGATGCTACTCAGTGGACACAAAAAAAATGTCCTTTCTGCATGGATAATTGAAATTGATATTAAAGAATACAAAACAGTTTGTTTTCCTGTAAATAAAACTAGATAGCTGACATGGTTTGAATTAAAGAAAGGTCACATATTTCCCGGTTTTCAAATAATTTGAAGAAAAAAAACAAGGTATTGCCATATATGACCTTTTACATTAAAAGGTTAAACTTGCATTAAGTCGTGTTGAGACCCTTTAACAGATAATAAAGGAGTATGGGGACATAATCGCACACAAAGTCAATGCATAGAAAAAGTACAAATGATTAATGGTCAAAGTTTGTGTTCCTACTCTCCATCTTAATAGTTGACGGAAGGTCTTCAACAATACTTATAAAGAATCATTAATACCGTAAAAGATCGTAAAACAAGTTGAAGATGGTCCCTATAGTGTAGACTTAAGCAGTACTAGTACCTAAAGGATAATACTGCAATGTCACTATATTTAAATCTAGTCATAAAAAATCACCAATGTCTAATCACAATACAAGACAAGAACAGACAGACAGACAGATACAGTATTAACAATTATGAGAATTACGTATTTTTGCTTTATCATACATATCGGTCTTTTAATGTTGTCTCTAATACCTAAAAGTTTTAAATTACAATGAATCTTTGTTTTTGCTTTTGGACCTGATTGTCGAAAAAAATATCTAAAAATTAATTAAGCCGTTTCAATACAAGAAAGACTCTGGGAAACGCTCAGAATGCGCGATTTAGCGTTATTTTTCTCAGAGCTTCTGATTGCCTTAAGCGGCCCCAAGACCCCTCGCCCAAAATGTTTCGCCTCCCTCCGCTCGGCGAATATGTTTTGCCTCACTATTAAAAGAGGCTAGTTACGGCCCTGGAAATAGGAAAAATCCGTAGCTCTATTGTCCGCAAATAGTCATAAGCTAACATAAGAACATATAAGCTACGGTTCTGCAGCTTCTTTCTACCAGAGATCATAGCAAACATTTCTGATTGCTGCTTTACCTAATTAGTTATGTTTTATTGTTTGGAATTTACATTAACGAACCCAAACTTCTTTTTTCGAATGAAAGAAATCATTTTCCCACCAACATTTTCCAAGTGAAATATCTTTTTCCTGGAAGCAGTTGGAATTCTACGAGACAATTTTGGTAAGAAGAACTCGGATAGCTTTTCAAAACTGATCTATGAAAACCTTCAACCTACTACGTACATAAAACAAAATTATCATACAACCATGCCAGGAGCCTGGAATTTAGCGGATGTCGTTTGTTGCTACATAATATACATATTTATAGTTTAGTTTATTGTTTTCCATATTGATCAGGTTGCTAGTTTCACATGATTGAACTGGTTTTTTTTTTATCTCGAACTGCTTGATGTGTAGTATGTGTTTATTGTTGTAGACTGAACAGTGACTAAAGTTGCAATATTTAAGTCACTTGGTACCTGGTGGAGAAGTGTTTCATTTTCAATTACGTCACATTTAACGAAATAGTTTTTTTCAATATAGTAATGATTCGTAAATATCGATCAATCTCAGTCTGTGTTTGTCAAAGCACAGATGTAACCAAGTAACGATTGACAAAACTGGTACCTATTGGGCATAATCTTAAATGAGTAGGAAAAATAATACTGGAAGATACAAAAAGGAGAATTAAAGCTAATAAATCGCGATCGAAACAAGACAGATTGAAATGCTTAGAAAAAACTTTCAACTAAGGAAGTATAACTTCCTAGAATAAGATGGATGATCTCGAATGCTCTGACAGAATATGTTTTATATCTCATTTATAATATGTAGATAAGCGGATTGGTACTTGACTATAACAGTCGTTTAATTGTTTTTAGTTTTTGATTTTGCCATTCGATAAAAGACTGTCGATTTTGAATTTTTCTTTGATTGCGGTATTTTTTTTAACTATATTTCGATCACTGAGAAATCGCCAAATTTATCAGTCATGATGTATATATAAAAAAAAGAAGATGTGATATGATTGCAAAAGAGACAACTCTCCACAAGAGATCAAAATTACCAACTATAGGTCACCGTACGACCTTCAACAATAAACAAAGCCCATACCGCATAGTCAGCTATAACCCTCCCCCCCCCCCCCCCCCCCCCCCCCCGATAAGACAAAGTACATTAGATTAACCTAATAAGCCAAAAATGTACAAACAAGAATTGACTCATGTAACAAAGATATTGATAGGTATTCCGATATGCTGTATAATGACAATGGAATACATTTTACATACATGTACTAACGACACTTCAAAAAGTATTTCACAAAAAATATGATATATCATCACACAAGTAATATGTTTCTTGTACAAATATTTGGCTCATCATAGTATGAATGCTACAAATGAAATAAATAAATAACAATGTTGTGATGTATTTATCATTTATCTGGCGAAAAAAATATCAAAAGAAAAATCACAGAAATACCGATTTCCGAGGAATATTCAAAACAAAAAATCCCTAATCAAATGGCAAAATCAAAAGCTCAAACAAATCAAACGAACAGATATCAACTATCATATTCCTGACTTGGAAATATTGGATTGAACCTAGATTTAGAGCTAGATACACCTCACACTTAAATTAAATTCCTTAAAATTGACAATTATATTGACAACTATGAAAAACGTATTGTCTTGTACAACAAATTATGTAAATATACACAGGAACTAGTGTATTTCCTGATATATATAGGTTCTTACATTAGATTATCGGATTTATCCAATCGAGATGTTTAAATTGTTAAATTCTATTAAAATGCGATAATCCATTGTAACTATGTTAGAATCTGATTATGTTAGGATTATCAAAAACACATGTTTTGTTAAACGTAAATCAACTTCGGGTGTCCTGCACATTCCACAAAGATTTCAATTTCATTAACATCTGTAAGCACATGTTTATACATTCTATGTACTGATAAACTTGATGACCCTTTAACTTGTCCAATCATCATCTAAGATCATTGCAACAAAGCTTTTATTTGTTTATATATACAATGGGTTACAATGTAGCAAAGGGTTAAATTGACAAATTATTATAAATATATTAAAATATTTTTAAAAAATATACACATTTTCATATTCTATTGATATAAGATAATAGATGAAAATGTGTTTGCAGCCGTATGCAATATACCGTAACCTTTAAACAGGCAAGGTTTTGGTCATTCATTTGTCTATTCAATAAGCGACAAAAATGTGTTAACGATGCAATGGTTACAATTTGGTACGATTAACGCGCTTCTTTTCTATATGAGACTTATCAGTCGTACAAGCTAAAATAAACTTATGCCGGCCGACCAATTAAATCAAAAAGCTTTGACAAGATTCCGTAATGTTGGGCTAAATACAACAAGTGAAAGTGATGTGTACAAGATTTAAGTCTAATTCATAATGATTTTTAAATAGCAATTTTTACTGGAGTTTATATCTTTGAAGAATTGATAGAGACTTAACATCTAAGTCATTCGTATTGGGAATGCCATAATTTTTTGCTCGTGTATTATTTTATATTTCAATCGTGTAACAACGCACAGTATGTGAACATATCTAACATTGTTTTTTTTCGAGTTGCAGTCAATAGCCTTAAATCTCAGTTATACCCACTTTGCAGAACCTATAATTCTTTTGATTATTGTCAAATTGATTTTGCATTCTTTTCAATAACTGTATATTGCTGCAGTTGCATGAATATTTCCTCTATAAGAGTATTTATTTATAAATAACAACAGGTGGCTTTGGTCATTAGTTTTTTCCCATTTAACACATATTCATAAAACAAAGGCTTTTAAATATATGGTTCTCAGCAATCCTGCTGAATATAAAACCAATAAAGCGTTCATTTCAATTTATTAGACAATGCACATTATGAAAATATCAATATATAATGACAGTAAATGCTATAGTGACAGTATTTGACCTCCCGTTCCCATTCGGCAGTTTCTGTTGTATTACGTCGATTGGTTACATCATCCTTAATTGTATTTAGAAGAAATATGAAGATGTGGTATGATTGCAATGAAACAGCTATCCATGGTTAAAAAAGGAAGAAGACAAACGAAAATGATAGTTTACAAGAAACAACACAGAAAACTAACACAAAGCAACACGAACGATTCTCATTGCGTAGCCTTGACTCACAAAAAAACAGCAAGCTACAAAGGGGCCAAAAAGTACTAGTTTAAAACCATAAGAAACGAGAAATACTTATGAACCACATCGAAAACGAAAACTACTGAACATCAGATTCCTGTTTACATTCTTAGCACTTCCATCATGTTTACGTTAAAAGAACACTTGAGACGGTATAAGGAGTTATGTATACACTGTTTAAGGGTTATGTTGCAAGTCCAGACTTTTCTATGTGTATGTAGTATGGTTTTAACGGAAAGAGGATATTTGTACACTTCATTGGTGATTTTGCAGTTTTGTACTTTAATAATAATGCTGGTGCACGACCCTTTGAATGTACCCAATTTTGATGATTGTCTTATTTTTCATCAGTTACCCATTTTACCCATTTTTGGGCTATTATCGTGAAAAATTTACAGCTTTAAACTAAACTATTTGTCATACTCCCAAAAACTAATCTAAATAAGTTTAACTTAGAAAATATAGGTAGTTGTTAATATAAGAAAGTTTTATCATATGTTGATGCTTTTTTCTTCCATTTTTTTCTCTCCCGTTTTTAGAACAAAATGCATATTCTTAGCAGTAATTAGCGAATAAATATCTATTCAAAAATAATGAAAAGAAAAAAGTGATTTCCGATGTAGCACATGTTTCTGGTAAAATCATTTCTTTTACCCCACACACATATTCTCAAAATTTTGTCTAAAAAAAACTGACTCAATTTGTAAAAAAATGTTACTAATTATTCGTACAAGTTTGATTAAAACTTATTTTAAATTCTATTATATCTTATCAAGTATTTTGAAAATAATTCCATAACGAGATTTCATCAATACTGAAACGTCAGAAGAATGCATCCTTAGGACGAAAATGTCATTATTTTGTTTTGATACGTTACAGTTTGAATATGCTTACTAGGAGTATATGCCAATGCTATAAAATATGTAGATTTCAATTTTTTAAAGACAAACTAGGGAAAGGGAAAACAAGACAATAACAATCAAAACCAAGGAGTAAACAAAGACTCATAAAACCAAAAGACATTTACATCAACAGTTAAAAATAATAAATAAGAAACAACACGAACTCCACTAAAAACCTGGAATGAAATCAGGTGCTCCGGAAGGGTAAGCATTTCCTGCACCGTATACGGCACCCGTCGTGTTATTTCTTTGTTCAGTTCGGTAATGATGAAAGGTTATTATAACTGAGGAAGAATATCAGATATGATTTCTGACAGACTTTTGTCATAATGGCCAATCATCTCATGATGGCGACCGTCAAAATTCTCGAGTGATGACCTTAATTTGATTTATTCATAGCTCTGTCTTAGCCTTCATTGAAATCTGAATAAGAGCGTTTAAAGATCAAAATCTTATAACACAGCTATGTCGAATCTGCGTTCATCCATGCATAGGAGAAGAACATGAAGAAAGACCACATTGTTTCATGGCATCTTAACATTGTATGAATACACAATTTTAACCAATATTATGTTGAAGTCAATCTGAATAGACGGCAAATGCGTCAAAAGAGTAGTTCTATCCTGCCGCGTATGCAGGAAAATTTTGTGGTTCTCTTTTCTGTATTTTCCCCTAATTGTTCTCTATTCTTTACATTTTAGCACGGAAATATTTTGAATTCAATACAGTTGTATATTGTTTTCGTTATAACATATAACATGTATATGTATAAGTGTCTTGCCCATTAATTCCAAGTTTGCAAACAAGACACAAAAGAAACCAAAGGGATTCATACTCGCAAGTCGGAAACAAACTGGCAATGCCATGGCTAAATTTTCAAAAAAAAAGACAAACAATTGTGCACAAAACACAAGATAGAAAACTAAAGACTATATAGCTAGACAACACAAACTCCCTAACAAAATAATTATGTTGATCTCAGGTGCTTCGGAAGAATATGCAGATCCACCAATTCTCATCCGAGCCTCTATGCATTATTGGTCAGAGCACGTTGTTGTTTATTGTGCACAAAGTGTCAAAATTATAAAACTGTTTTGCGATTCCCTAGAGAAATACGCCAAATAAAATTTTATAATCGATCTCTCTACCTAGGCTAGTATAGGTTTCAAAATTCCTACCTTAAATTCCTTGCTTATTGGGTATTTTTCGTAATGAATCTCGACAAATTTCAAATATAATCAAGATAATAGTAAACTTCAGAGTTTTTGTAAAATGGTCTTCAGATGCTTTCAATTTGCTTTAATTAATTTCGAAACAGGTAAAAGTTAATTGTTTCTAATAGATAGTTTTCGGAATTCCTGTCTTATTTCTGGGATCGCCATGCATATATAAGGTAGTGGTCAATTGTTTCTATTAAATAGTTTTCGGAATGTTTGTCTTATTTCTGGGATAGCCATGCATATATAAGGTAGTGGTCAATTGTTTCTATTAAATAGTTTTCGGAATTCCTGTCTTATTTCTGGGATCGCCATGCATATGGGTCAAAATCTTTAATTGTTTTTACATAGGCGGTAATGGTAACGTTTTTTCCTGTAGCTCAGTCCATATCGTTAACTTGAATATGTATGATAGCTTGTTTCGAAGCTGTGACATTTTCACATATGTGGTTAAATTTTCGGGGTACGAAGTGAGATTACTTTTTCCGTAAATTAGCAAACCCGAACATCCTGTTGTGATGCGGCTCCTTGTGGTAAAATATCCCCTTTTTAACACAATAAGTTCTTTGAAAATTTAATACTTTGAACACATTCAATAGCTCCATAGTTTTTACACATTTATTCTATGTTCCTCTACTTTCCTAATCACCACAAATAATTAAGTTCAGTCATTTGCTAAAAATAGAAACATGTCCAATATCACTACACAGAGATTTTTTCTTTACACGTGACTTTTGAGTTCCTCATTTCAAGGCGCATTAGGGATGTTGTCCCATATTGAAATCCATACTTCTGATTTTTCCAAATATTTTTATGTGATCTTCATCGGTATAATATTCTGAATAAATCTTTGTATTTTTGTCCATTTCTGAAAAAAAATAAAGTTGTTTTAGCACTATAAGGCAATGACACTTTCGTCGCTATATTCATTTATTTTGAATACAATGAGTATGTATAAGTAATTTCTTCCAGATTACCTCCACTAGTCAAATCAAGGACAAAACTTCTGATTATAACCTTTAATTACAATACACAGACCCTGATAAAGCATTCTATAAAATTTTCTTGTGCCTTAAAGTGCATTTTGACAGAGAAATTATGCAAAACTGAAGGTTTTATAAAAAAAAAAAACACCAAAATAATTATTCTTACTGTGGAAATCTTGTATTTAATACTGTTGAAACCACTCTAAACTACTGGGAAAGTCATCCGTATCATATAATTAGAGTGCAATATAGTGCAAATTATCAAAACTTGTCCTTTCACATAATTCCATTTGAGAAAAAATGTTTTTTACATGTTTTTCCAGTGAAAACCTTTTATCAGTGAGAAATCCACATGAGGTCTTAACGGAAACATTGTGACATCACATGTATTATGGCGTCATTAAATAACGACAGATCAAAATAGCGCTAAATATAGTTTGCAGTGTTACGAGAGAAACAGTTGCCGCAAGATTTAACTCGAAATATTGAGTCCAAACGATCTGTAACTAAGCCTTTTCATTTAATACCAAGACCATAGCAACAGTTTTCATATTAGCATATTTTTAACATACCGACTGTAATTTCAATTGCATAAATACCAGAAATAAACAATTAGAGCTTGATTAATAGAACAAAATGCTTACCAGTTATTCAGGACTTTTTAAAACCTCTAGTTTGCCATCTCAGGTTGAAAAATAATGATATGACTGGAACTGAAATAAGACAAAAAAAATTACTCAGGCTGTGTTATCATTTGATTTAAATACATAAGTATTATTGAGAGAGAAAAATCTATTCTTGAAAGTTTAATCACAAAGAAAGACAAATGCTTTTCCCTTGTGGCTTAGCCACCTTCATTTAAACCTTTTGTATTAGAACCATGGGTAGTAGCTAACTAGCTTAATAGTTGAATAGGTGCAGAAATATTGTTTTCAAGAAGGTTTGACCCTCCCCCTTTTTCACTGAGAAATGACAATATCCTTTGTTTTGCTCATGTGCATTAAAAATAATAATTCATGATTTTCTAAAAATATGTAACTGTTTTTGTCTGTTTTTTTGTGCATATGATATCTACTGACCAGGGGTCAAATCATTGGATAAAGGCACATGCTATGATGAATCTCACATTACTCGTATGAAGTGTGTTATCTCCCTTGATTATCAGGTATTCCTGTAGACCAGAGTGATATTACATAACAAAGACTATATTGTGTCATGTTTACTTACAATTTAATAATATTTAAAAGTTATTTCTTGCCTTTCAATGTAGTAAACACACTCCTTTCGGATCTCTCGGAAGTAAACAAATTTATGATTGTGCCTAAAACAAGTGTTCAGCCCCGTGCCAGTAATGCATTTTAAAAGCGAAAATTTTCTTGAGTTTTTGCTGATCTTTATCAATAACATTTATCTTAAACAATTTATAATATCTAGGTATAAATAAAAAACTACTAACCATCATTTTCGGTGGTGTACAAGGTGAAATCATCCAGAAATCAGTCTGACAACCTCTGGAATTGAGCTTCTAATTTGGGTCAAAATCTTTAATTGTTTTTACATAGGCGGTAATGGTAACGTTTTTTCCTGTAGCTCAGTCCATATCGTTAACTTGAATATGTATGATAGCTTGTTTCGAAGCTGTGACATTTTCACATATGTGGTTAAATTTTCGGGGTACGAAGTGAGATTACTTTTTCCGTAAATTAGCAAACCCCGAACATCCTGTTGTGATGCGGCTCCTTGTGGTAAAATATCCCCTTTTTAACACAATAAGTTCTTTGAAAATTTAATACTTTGAACACATTCAATAGCTCCATAGTTTTTACACATTTATTCTATGTTCCTCTACTTTCCTAATCACCACAAATAATTAAGTTCAGTCATTTGCTAAAAATAGAAACATGTCCAATATCACTACACAGAGATTTTTTCTTTACACGTGACTTTTGAGTTCCTCATTTCAAGGCGCATTAGGGATGTTGTCCCATATTGAAATCCATACTTCTGATTTTTCCAAATATTTTTATGTGATCTTCATCGGTATAATATTCTGAATAAATCTTTGTATTTTTGTCCATTTCTGAAAAAAAATAAAGTTGTTTTAGCACTATAAGGCAATGACACTTTCGTCGCTATATTCATTTATTTTGAATACAATGAGTATGTATAAGTAATTTCTTCCAGATTACCTCCACTAGTCAAATCAAGGACAAAACTTCTGATTATAACCTTTAATTACAATACACAGACCCTGATAAAGCATTCTATAAAATTTTCTTGTGCCTTAAAGTGCATTTTGACAGAGAAATTATGCAAAACTGAAGGTTTTATAAAAAAAAACAACACCAAAATAATTATTCTTACTGTGGAAATCTTGTATTTAATACTGTTGAAACCACTCTAAACTACTGGGAAAGTCATCCGTATCATATAATTAGAGTGCAATATAGTGCAAATTATCAAAACTTGTCCTTTCACATAATTCCATTTGAGAAAAAATGTTTTTTACATGTTTTTCCAGTGAAAACCTTTTATCAGTGAGAAATCCACATGAGGTCTTAACGGAAACATTGTGACATCACATGTATTATGGCGTCATTAAATAACGACAGATCAAAATAGCGCTAAATATAGTTTGCAGTGTTACGTGAGAAACAGTTGCCGCAAGATTTAACTCGAAATATTGAGTCCAAACGATCTGTAACTAAGCCTTTTCATTTAATACCAAGACCATAGCAACAGTTTTCATATTAGCATATTTTTAACATACCGACTGTAATTTCAATTGCATAAATACCAGAAATAAACAATTAGAGCTTGATTAATAGAACAAAATGCTTACCAGTTATTCAGGACTTTTTAAAACCTCTAGTTTGCCATCTCAGGTTGAAAAATAATGATATGACTGGAACTGAAATAAGACAAAAAAAATTACTCAGGCTGTGTTATCATTTGATTTAAATACATAAGTATTATTGAGAGAGAAAAATCTATTCTTGAAAGTTTAATCACAAAGAAAGACAAATGCTTTTCCCTTGTGGCTTAGCCACCTTCATTTAAACCTTTTGTATTAGAACCATGGGTAGTAGCTAACTAGCTTAATAGTTGAATAGGTGCAGAAATATTGTTTTCAAGAAGGTTTGACCCTCCCCCTTTTTCACTGAGAAATGACAATATCCTTTGTTTTGCTCATGTGCATTAAAAATAATAATTCATGATTTTCTAAAAATATGTAACTGTTTTTGTCTGTTTTTTTGTGCATATGATATCTACTGACCAGGGGTCAAATCATTGGATAAAGGCACATGCTATGATGAATCTCACATTACTCGTATGAAGTGTGTTATCTCCCTTGATTATCAGGTATTCCTGTAGACCAGAGTGATATTACATAACAAAGACTATATTGTGTCATGTTTACTTACAATTTAATAATATTTAAAAGTTATTTCTTGCCTTTCAATGTAGTAAACACACTCCTTTCGGATCTCTCGGAAGTAAACAAATTTATGATTGTGCCTAAAACAAGTGTTCAGCCCCGTGCCAGTAATGCATTTTAAAAGCGAAAATTTTCTTGAGTTTTTGCTGATCTTTATCAATAACATTTATCTTAAACAATTTATAATATCTAGGTATAAATAAAAAACTACTAACCATCATTTTCGGTGGTGTACAAGGTGAAATCATCCAGAAATCAGTCTGACAACCTCTGGAATTGAGCTTCTATATTGAAATCCATACTTCTGATTTTTCCAAATATTTTTATGTGATCTTCATCGGTATAATATTCTGAATAAATCTTTGTATTTTTGTCCATTTCTGAAAAAAAATAAAGTTGTTTTAGCACTATAAGGCAATGACACTTTCGTCGCTATATTCATTTATTTTGAATACAATGAGTATGTATAAGTAATTTCTTCCAGATTACCTCCACTAGTCAAATCAAGGACAAAACTTCTGATTATAACCTTTAATTACAATACACAGACCCTGATAAAGCATTCTATAAAATTTTCTTGTGCCTTAAAGTGCATTTTGACAGAGAAATTATGCAAAACTGAAGGTTTTATAAAAAAAACAACACACCAAAATAATTATTCTTACTGTGGAAATCTTGTATTTAATACTGTTGAAACCACTCTAAACTACTGGGAAAGTCATCCGTATCATATAATTAGAGTGCAATATAGTGCAAATTATCAAAACTTGTCCTTTCACATAATTCCATTTGAGAAAAAATGTTTTTTACATGTTTTTCCAGTGAAAACCTTTTATCAGTGAGAAATCCACATGAGGTCTTAACGGAAACATTGTGACATCACATGTATTATGGCGTCATTAAATAACGACAGATCAAAATAGCGCTAAATATAGTTTGCAGTGTTACGTGAGAAACAGTTGCCGCAAGATTTAACTCGAAATATTGAGTCCAAACGATCTGTAACTAAGCCTTTTCATTTAATACCAAGACCATAGCAACAGTTTTCATATTAGCATATTTTTAACATACCGACTGTAATTTCAATTGCATAAATACCAGAAATAAACAATTAGAGCTTGATTAATAGAACAAAATGCTTACCAGTTATTCAGGACTTTTTAAAACCTCTAGTTTGCCATCTCAGGTTGAAAAATAATGATATGACTGGAACTGAAATAAGACAAAAAAAATTACTCAGGCTGTGTTATCATTTGATTTAAATACATAAGTATTATTGAGAGAGAAAAATCTATTCTTGAAAGTTTAATCACAAAGAAAGACAAATGCTTTTCCCTTGTGGCTTAGCCACCTTCATTTAAACCTTTTGTATTAGAACCATGGGTAGTAGCTAACTAGCTTAATAGTTGAATAGGTGCAGAAATATTGTTTTCAAGAAGGTTTGACCCTCCCCCTTTTTCACTGAGAAATGACAATATCCTTTGTTTTGCTCATGTGCATTAAAAATAATAATTCATGATTTTCTAAAAATATGTAACTGTTTTTGTCTGTTTTTTTGTGCATATGATATCTACTGACCAGGGGTCAAATCATTGGATAAAGGCACATGCTATGATGAATCTCACATTACTCGTATGAAGTGTGTTATCTCCCTTGATTATCAGGTATTCCTGTAGACCAGAGTGATATTACATAACAAAGACTATATTGTGTCATGTTTACTTACAATTTAATAATATTTAAAAGTTATTTCTTGCCTTTCAATGTAGTAAACACACTCCTTTCGGATCTCTCGGAAGTAAACAAATTTATGATTGTGCCTAAAACAAGTGTTCAGCCCCGTGCCAGTAATGCATTTTAAAAGCGAAAATTTTCTTGAGTTTTTGCTGATCTTTATCAATAACATTTATCTTAAACAATTTATAATATCTAGGTATAAATAAAAAACTACTAACCATCATTTTCGGTGGTGTACAAGGTGAAATCATCCAGAAATCAGTCTGACAACCTCTGGAATTGAGCTTCTATATTGAAATCCATACTTCTGATTTTTCCAAATATTTTTATGTGATCTTCATCGGTATAATATTCTGAATAAATCTTTGTATTTTTGTCCATTTCTGAAAAAAAATAAAGTTGTTTTAGCACTATAAGGCAATGACACTTTCGTCGCTATATTCATT
>CM034358.1:92482749-92620738 GCA_019925275.1 Mytilus edulis
TAGTTTTCGGAATTCTTGTCTTATTTCTGGGATTCGCCATGCATATATGATAGGGTTTGACAATGAGTTTGCCAAATATAGGAAAAACAGTGTAAATCTTGTCGTGACGCTCAACATATTTCCATTGATGATTTCTATCAAGAATGAAGATATAAAGGGTCCTGTTAAAATTATTGTTTGAACAGCTATTACAATACTCGTCACAAAAGCTCGGACTTCCCATGATCTCTTAAATATAAACTTCTGTTTCAGTCCTCTTCTCATTTGTCTTTCATCGCTTTTATTATTGTGTCGACAGTTGAAAATATCCGTAGTAAATTGATCATTTTGATTGTTCGTTGATGAATTCATTGCCGTTTGGTCTACTTGAAATAAATCTGTCTTGCTTTCGCCTGTAGAAGATTGGTCATTTTGATCGTCCATGAAAGAATTAATTGCCTTTTGGTTTTGAATAACATCATTCTTCCTTTTGCTTGAAGTAGTTTGGTCATTTTGATCGTTCTTGAGAAAATGTATTGCCCTCTGGTCTTGAAATACACCTTTCTTCGTCGTCTTTTCTCTGTTATCTTCTTGTGACCTTGTGCTAGATTCTCCAGTAGCTAATGTAAATCTGTTGAAATCATTATCTATTGGCACAAACATTCCAGCTTCCATTTGTGTGCTATTATTTCCGTTCTCAAACCAAGGCTCATACTGTATGTCTTCTTTACTCACAAAAAAAATTTCAATGGACGTTTCATTTGCAATTTCGGTTTGCATTATCTTTTTATTCGTATCTTGTGGATAGATATGACTCGTGCGGTTGTCTCCGTCATCTGAGCTGCCTTCTAAATCTTCTATACGTTCTTGTGTACTTAATTCACTATTTATGAAACGGCTTGGTATTCGTTTTGGCGACTTTTGATCAAGTTCAATACGGTTTGACTTCATGTTGCCCCTATTTATCCTTCTTGCAAGAGTACCTGGCATCGGTTGTATTTTTCGTATCTTGAAATATGTTTTCCATAAATGAAAACAGGTGAGTATTGAAATCAAGATTACTAGAAATATTATAGATATTTGTGTTCCGAATCCAGCTATAACATAATATACATATCTGCTACCATATAATTGCTGAGCTGTGCATTCAAAAAACTGGTCTTCTTTTGGAATGAGAACCATTACTCCGAAAACAATGATAAATACAAAAATTAATAGAGCAGCCACAATGAAATATTTCTTTCTGTCAAATAGTTCTGCAGTTCCAAAGTTGTACGATCTGACGGTTAGGTACCTTTGAAGACACATTAGAAAAAGAAAGCCGTAGGTCAAAGTTACTCCGAACGTCATCGTGAAAAGCTGTAATATGCATGTAAACATTAATCCATTCGTAACTTCTAGAAGAGGTAGAGATGCAAAAATATAAAAGATAATCCTGTAACTACATCGCTGAAGCACATACCCAATATGACAAGATTATGAAATGATTTCCGTAGAACCTTAAAGCACACGATGATGTAGGTGATATTAACCAGAGATAGTATGCCAGCTGTTGTACAACATAATAATCTAATGAAAGATATTACATCATTGTTGTGTGCTATATTCGAAGTTGCCTGCAAAATAAAATAAAATTATCTTTTTAAGGCGGAAAATAAGCCTCAACTTATTTTAATCCATAATAGATGTGCGCCTAATTAGTTTAGTTTAAACATATTTTATTTGCTGAATTAAAGCAAAATGGATTAGACACAAGTAAATCATACTTATGAAGTCTTCTCAATAATACAATATAAAGTTACAATAATAGTATAATATAATGGACATGCATATAAAACAAACAGTTTATACAATATTATACTAGCTTTCATAGGTGAACAAACAGGGGAGAAAGTAAAAAGAGAAAAAGAAAGTTTGAAAAGTCGTATAATTTTGATCTGTGACGATGACTTGTGAATTGATGACAACGATGACGTTCCGTGTCAGTAATAATAACGCTCTATCAAGGCATAAGAAATCTGTTTGACCTTTTTATGAAATTTTGAACATGTTTGAAAATTTGAATATTTTGTTCTTCGAAAGTTCCAAGTGTCCGCAAAATAATAGTTTTGTATCTAAAACAAAGTTTTCAGATAGCCAGTTAAGGTTATGGAATAAGGTTTTTCTACATAATGTGTATTTTGAGCAAACGAAGAAGTAATGGGAGACATCCTCAATATCGGACCCACAATGGCAAGAAGGATCATCTATAATATTAGCTCTAAATAGGTCATTGTTTAAGAATGAAGCGGAACATCGCAATTGCGTTAAGATAATATTTAATTTCCTTGGGCCGTTCAAATAAAACGTTTCAATTTTACATAATAGACTATCGTTTTTTAATTCTTTCTTAAATTTAGAAATAGAGTCGACACTGCGAATTTTTGGATCAAGTTTATTCCATTCACGTATAGTAGAGGGAATAAACGATTCAGTAGTAAGGGAAAGTCTACAAAATGGAACAAAAATATCATGACCATTTCGCAACGCGTAGTTGGTTGTACTTTGTACACAAGGAGGTACAAGATTACATAGATATTCTGGTGCATGCTTTTGGTTCATGTTATAAAAAGTAAAATCACAAAAATACTGAACTTAGAGGAAGATCAATTGGGAAAGTCCATAATCACATGGCAAAATCAAATAACAAAACGCATCAAAAACGAATGGACAAAAACTGTCATATTCCTGACTTGAGGCATTTTCAAATGTAGAAAATGGTGGATTAAACCTGGTTCTATAGCGCTAACCCTCTCACTTTAATGACAGTCTCATCAATTTCCGATATTTTTACATTGATGCGTTAAATAAACAGACACAATAAATATAATAGTCAAAATATGGGTACAACAGTCATCATCGTTTAACAATTTTAAAAACATCTGTAATTTTCTTCTCCTTCTTCTTTCAAACAAGATTCTCAGCCAACCTCAGAATATAAAGTTTCAGTTTTTGTAAATATTGGTAGGCCTGTTACTGTTCTTCGGCCTCTAATTGCAAATTTTCTAATTTATTTGATTAGCCTATTCCACAATTATCCCACACTTCCGTGGCATATTCGAAAATTGGTCGTATAAAAACTAAGTATAGTTTTTCTAAATTATTTCGAGATAATCGGTATTTAAGTTTACGTAAAACATTTAAGTGTTTCTTTACACTTATAATTATACTTTCAATATGATTGTTCCATTTTGCGTCACTACTGAAATTCAAAGGTAGCAGTTCCGCTCCATATTATATTTAATAAATCCTTAAGAGATGGAATATACCCAACTAGCTGGAAGATTGATACCCATTTTCAAAAAGGGAGATTCATCTATGCCATCAAATTATAGACCGATAGCCTTAATTAGTTGTGTAGGAAAAGTTATGGAAAGAGTTGTGTTTAAGCACTTATACAATCATTTAAAAGCTAATAAATTAATTTATGAGTATCAATCAGGATTTCTCCCTAAAAATTCAACTGTTCATCAACTCTTCGAAATATATAATTGCATATTAAACTCCTTGGAAAAAAAAGATATAAACTGTTTTGTATAATGTGACTTCTCTAAAGCTTTCGACAAAGTTTGGCATAGGGGTCTTATATGTAAAATGAAAGCTTATGGTGTTGACGGAAACGTATTGAAAGAGGGACGAAAGATACCAAAGGGACAGTCAAACTCATAAATCCAAAACAAACTGACAACGCCATGGCTAAAAATGAAAAAGACTTGGTTTCAGGATTATCTACACGACAGTAAACAGAAAGTAGTATTAAATAACTCGTCTTCTTCCTTCTGTAATGTCTCAGGGATCAGTTCTGGGTCCTCTTCTCTTTGTCGTATATAATAATGATATTGCTGATAAGCTTACTTCACTGTGTCGGCAATTTGCTGACGACACATCATTCAATTATTCTGGTAACGACGGAGAACAGATTAAATCTGTTATCGATCGCGACTTGAAAGAGTTGGATGTTTGGTCTTCTAAATGGCTTGTGTCATTTAACCCAGATAAAACCGAAATTATGATTTTTTCAAATATTGAGACTCCAGACCTTAGCTTTTCCTTAAATGGTAAAACTATACCTGTAAGTACATCTCATAAGCACCTGGGAGTTAATTTCAGTAGTGACGCTAATTAGTAGGAGGAAGCTACAGAAAACTGGAAGGTTGATGATCAATACACAGTGAATAATCTTAAATAAGTTAACCGTACTTGACTTATTATGGTTTACTTTAACAAATTGTGACTTGGTTTGAGACTTGTCTCTTTGGCAATAATACCACATAGAAGAGCCGCGTTGTAGTGGTTAGCACATCGGACTACTAACACAAAGGTTGCTGGTTTGATCCCTGCTCCGGGGATAAAACTTTATAGACTGATTTTTCGGCTCTCCCTTGACAATAATTTGGGCTTCAGAAACGATGATAGTTCGTCGGAAGGGGACAAAAAATGTCTGACCCGTGTAAAGAGAGAGTCATATCTCTAGCACGTAAACAACACCCTTATACTTGTAGATTTCAAAAAAGAGCTGACTTATGCCACTACAAGGCAGCACTCGCGACCGTAAAATGGGAAGGGATTTATATAAGTTGCAACAAATTGTTTTCGAATCCACTATAAATAAATATGTTCATTATAACTGAACTAGTATATCTTTGTTTAGGGGCCAGTTGAAGGACGCCTCCGGGTGCGGAAATTTCTCGCTACATTGGAGACCTGTTGGTGACCTTCTGCTGTTGTTTTTTTCTATGGTCAGATTGTTGTCTCTTTGGCACATTCCCCATTTCCATTCTCAATTTTATTAAAACTAAAAAAAACTTTTTTTTAAAACACATCTTCTTATCAAACGGTCATTTTGATCCTCTTAAAAAAGGGAAAAGATACCGAAATGACACTCAAACTCAAAAAGTCGAAAATAAACAATAACATACCTAAAAAAAAATACAAAAGTATACAAAGCACAACACAGAAATCAAGAGACTTGAAATCACGAACCCTGAACAATCAAATGTTTGAACAAACAATAATAAAGTCAATGTTCAGACGTCTCCCTCGCAGTCAATTTAGAACTGTTAAGGTAGATGGGGTGTCTAAATTATAATCCATAGAATCTTTTAATAATTTTCCAAAATGTAGTTCATATCCTGCTTGTTTAAAAACATTAATAAAAAGAATGGGTCACCGGACTTATTTTCACACTACAGGTTGTGCAAAATTGTAAAGATTTTGTATAGATTATGCATGGAAAACCCCTTTTTCTGCCATAAAACGCAAACCACACCATAGAATTTTGAGATAAAATATGAGAAGATAGCTCCAATATTATGCTTTCAGATAAGAAAAAGAAAAAAGGGGGTCACCGGACTCGTTTTCTTGCTGCGTGTAAAAATGGGTAAATTCCTAACACATTCTATTGTAAAAGTAACACTATCTGAATTATCTGCCCTTGCATTTGAGTTGCCTCCCCTTATTTGACAAAGTTGGAAAAAAATTAATCAAACAAAAGAATTTTTATTTTTGTAAAATACAATCATAAATATGATCAAACATGGCATTTTCTATATCATAATGAAAATTCTTACACATGAATTACCTACTACTATAAAAATTTGCACATTTCATCAAAGATCAAGACCTTGTTTTCTAGTATTTCAAAATCCAAAATGGAGGAAGACACCCTATCTACCTTAAGTGTGCTTATAAGACAATTAACAGGTAAAACAACTATTGAATAGTCTGAACATTGACTGAACAGATCTAAACCGAATTTTCTGTACTGATATTACCGCTGAAGATAAATTTGAAAATTAAATGAAAGAGGAAGTTTTACTTGGTACTTTATGTTCAGTCATTCAAGAGCTATCATATCGAAATTGTTTTATTAGTGGTTTGCGACTTTTTATAAAATTCGAACAGGAGGATGTGCAATGAAAACATTACAATACAGTAAAAGTATAAATACGAAATATTTGAACTCGACCAGACTGATTCTACTCGGTTATTCTGAATGGAATTATTTTATTAGTTACATATTGTGTTAGTAACCTAATACGATATATACGGGGTCAGTGCAAATTCGTAATGGCTTCAATTAACAATATGAGGAGCTTTACGTTCTGAATATTTCTAGCACTTTCAAATTTCTCTATTTATACCGGTTTTCAAATTATACATCTTCCCCTGTAGTCCACTTGTATCCATATCGGCAATTTTAGTTGGCAAGCAATGTCATCGGTCATCACTTAATACTACCTTATGATTATTGTGGTCAAGTTTTGTTAAATTTTGTCCAGTGGTTTCAGAGGCGAAGATTTTTCGTTGCTTTTGGTGTTGTTTTTTTTTTGTTTTGTTTGGGTTTTTTTTGCGGGGCGGGGGTGTTCATATATATATTTGAAGTTTAGTGTGACGTCCATTTTAGCTGAATTGATTTTGATCAGGGGCTAGCTGAGATGCGAGATTTTCTCGCTGTGTTCAAGACCCATTGGTGGTCTTGACCTGTTTTACTTTGTGGATGGGTTGTTGTCTCTTTGGTACCTTCTTTGTTTCCATTCTCAATTGTATTAATGAATTTATCCTGTGACCTTATTCATGTGGCTTCTTTTTGTTTTTTTATAATTTGATCTTATATTGTGCTGTTACACCCCTGTCCCAGGTAAGTTGGGGGTTTGAGCTTTCACAAACACGTTTAACTTGGCCTAATTCTTTATGTGCAAATCCATATTGCAAGTCAGGATGTTCGTAGTTCAATGGTATTCGTTCATGTCTTTCATGTTTTTTTCGTAAAATGCTTAAGTTATAATTTAAGCCGTTTGTATTCTCAATTGAATTTGTTTCATAGTTTCTATGTGGGGCCCTTTTATCTTTTTGTAGCCGATTACACAGTATGGGCTTGACTCACTGTTGAAGGACGTACGGTTACCTATGGTTGTTAATTTCTATGTCATCTGGTCTCTTGTGGAGAGTTTTATCATTGGCAATTACACCACATCTTCTTTTTTTATATTTAGATTTCACATTGTTGTCAATATGGTGGAATTATATGCGACTTTCATACAAGTGAAAGGTTTAGCTAGCTATAAAACAATGTATAATCAATTTCTAAACGATAAAATTCCTATAACAATTCAGGGAAATGACAGTTATGTTCCATTCTTTAGTCGTGTTTCAGGATTTCATTGGCCATTTTATAAAGAACTTTACGTTTTTTAATTTCTTTTGGAATTCGGTATTATAATTGTTATTTTACTTTTTTTGTATATAAAATGTTGTATTGATTTCATATTACAATTAAGACAACTACGCAATTGTTATTCTTTCTACTTACATTCATTGTATCTCGTTACTGAAGTATGTACGATTTGTTCAAAGCTGAAATATAATGAAGCGATATAATTATTTTATCTGCATAATATAAAAACAAAAGGAAATTTGATGCTGTGTTGATTTCATGTGACGTAAAGCTTCTTCCTGCACAAATTGAGATTTGTTTAGGAATAGAAACCAGTTTTGTATTTCATTAGAATATTTTCATAACTAAAACTGTAGCAAATTTTAGTTGTAGTATAAAAAAAAAAATATTAGATAAATGTCAGAGAAAAAAAATAAAACAATTTAAACAAATCGCAGAAAAAGCAACCAAAAACGATAGAAATAAGAAAATGTGACTTTACCAGGAATTCATTTCAAATAGGCAATTTCTTCATGTACTGAAAAAAATTAACCATAAATAACTAAAGCATGTGATGAAATTTTGCATTTTTAAGGTTCTTTTAAATTTTGTCCCAAGGGGTAATCTCCCTCCTGTTACCACTGGTTTTTTTTACATGTGGATCCGTTTGGAAGTCCAAGATTTTATTTCTTGTAATGCAATGAGAAGAGCATAATTTCCTGAATGTATGACTCCATATGTATAGGTGAATGGAAGCAAGTTTGAAAAATCCGAACTCCCCAAAGATCATAATTTAGGGGAAAATAATGTTGTTGTTCTCTCCTGTTTCAGCTTTTTTGTGTACCTTCTGAGAATATTTCATTGTCAGCAATAGAACAGTAAATGTGCTTTTGCAGTATCTTACCAAATTAATATGTAGATGAAGTAAACACAATTCGAATAAAAGGACAAAAAGTACTGCGTAATTCCTTTCTGTTACGTTCTGTCATGTTACCTGATAAAAAGTAACAGCATAACTATAATTATGAACAGGAAGAATGTTAAAGACAATTGCACTGATGAATCAAAAAGTTAATCTTTTTATATGTCAACCATTTCATTTTATATAAGTTATGGTTATCATATTAAATAAGTCTCAACATCATATACAGTATATTGAATAAAAAAATAGTTTTTGTTTTACTTTTGATAACAACAGAGAACATTGTGCAATTCTAGTATGATAGATCGTAACAGAAAGGAATTTCTTTTAGAATATTTCATAATCTTAGGCAGATTTTTCATCTTGCAAAAACAGTTTCAAAGGATAAATGACGTTGTTTGCTGTTGTGACCAATCTGAAATGATGTATTTTTCTTAAACTATGAAATAAAGCATTTTTTGACCAAAAAAATCCTTTCTGTTACGTACTCTGTCATGTTACCGTTGTCCTGTTACTCAATATTCTTTCATGTTACCGACATATCTGACTATATTTTAGTATATTTCATAACCCTTTTGTATTGCAAATGCTAAAATAAATAATTGGCATTTGATCAACTATTGTAGGATAAACTATTACACCGCAAGTAGTATCTTTAACTTATTCCTTATTCCCATTAGAAACTTTTTAAAATTGATTCACTTTGGTAACAGGATTTTTTTGTACCATTTTTAAAATTGCCATTGTTACAACACTTAACAATTGTTTGAATTACAGACAACAGTTCCTAGATCCTCAAAGTGTGTTCTTCGATTTGTGCTACTAAAATATCGGGTCTAAAGACATTTTTGGAGGGTTTTCTTATGGCCAAAAATTAGACTTTTTCAGGTATTGTCTCATATGTATATATACATGAAATTTTTCCAATAAACTGTGCGGTTAAAGTTTGTTTTAATTGTTTAAATTTTGTCAAAGAGTCGGAAGTGAATATATTGCCAAAATTTTATAGAAATAAAACTAGCCGAAATAATTTTAATCCAAGTGGTTGGTACCACCTTAAGATTGCAAGTTATGTTCAAAACTAGCATTTTTGGCATTCTTTCTATAACGACATTTTTCTGACATACACTGTTTTGAGCAGAAATCGTTGTTCTAATGATTTGTTGAGGGAGGCGTGTAATTTAAGACAAGAGTGCACACGCTGAAATATCTCGCCTTCTTTACTAACCATTGATATTATGTTGATAGTCCTAAGTATACAGCTTTATTACAACTGTCACATAAACTTAACATTAACCAAGATAACTAAGAGATAACCAAACAAAGACCAATGAACCATGAAAATGAGGTCAAGGTCAGAAAAACCATGCCAGGCAGACATGTACAGCTAACAATGCTTCCATACAACACATATAGTTGACCTATTACTTATAGTTTAATAACAATAGACCAAAACACAAAAACTAAACACTGAGCAATGAACCGTGAAAATGAGGTCAAGGTCAAATAAAACCTTCGCGACTGACATATAGATCATAAGATATTTCCATACACCAAATATAGTTGACCTTTGACATATAGTATTTGATCCAGGTCTTCCACCTTCTAAAATATAAAGCTTTTAAGAAGTTAGCCGCCGCCGCCGCCACCGGATCACTATCCCTATGTCGAGCTTTCTGCAACAAAAGTTGCAGGCTCGACAAAAAACTTACCTTGTAGTTTCGAGGACGAGATCTCTGTTCTGCTATCGAGCAGTAAAACTTGTCTTGTCCGGTTTGTCTGGTCCTGTTGTCTTGTCTTGTCTTGTCTTGTCTTGTCTTGATACCAGACGAAGTATTCGATTGGGTCAGGATGCCATTGCAGGCTATGGAATTAACAGTAGAATCTAAGAAGAGTTTAATGTATAATAGTGACAATAAACATACAATAGCCTGCCTTCTTATATCAATAACAGTAAAATAGCCACGCCTTCTTATATCAGTTCTAGTGCGTAATTCGACGATGTATGCATCCGTGTATTGATAGTCATGCTTTCTACATATTGAAAATCCTGACAGGGCGAAAACCTCAACATCGATCTAGTCCTATTTATTTCGTGTTTCTTTTTACACTTTTTATCACGATAATATCACAGTTTTGCAGATACACGTGGCTTTCTGTTATATTATTTTCACCATTTTAATTAATTATCATTTTATGTAACATAGATTTACCTCTATATATATGAACGTGTGAAAAATGTAATTAATACTATGTTGACATAAAACTCTAAAATCATGTTTTCGTGATAAATTTGACCTGATGATACAATTTGTAATGTATTTCTGTTATTTAATCTTCACTTAATTAAATATATACCAGTCATTTCAAAAAAATGTACATTTTTCGGTTATTTTCTATTGTCTGTTTTATTTGTAAGTTTGACATTTTTTTTCAATTAAACATAGGAGTTTACGTATTGTGCAAGATAGTACATGCAAACATTAGTGTGCAAAAAGTTTCTTATTTTTTTTATATTCGTTGAAGTATAAAAATTCGCCAATTTCCATACGTTCATTTTTGATAAATAACATTTGCATTCAAATTATCTGTACATAAAACTGCATTTAAAGGTAAACAGAATGATTTTTCTTCATTTAGTAACATCATAATTAAAAATAAATAACTTTCCATGTTTCAAATGATGACAACTTTTATTCCACAGTCACTGGAATGTCTGTTCATCAATATTTGTCCTTAATTCCTGTTACTTTTTATTTGTTCACGGAATAAAACTAGTTTCTCCCTCAAATAACGGTTTTTTATGGTGACGTCGTAGTCGTGGATACAGGACGTAACGACATGGTGAATTTTTTTATGTGGAAAGATTTTGGTCATCAGAATCAAAAGATCGGTAGGTATTGATGTATGCGTACCTTATTAATATGAGGCAGGCATAACCTGTGAATGGGGACGGAGTCTGTATGTATTATTTTTTTAATTCAATCACGTTGATAAAAGAAACCGAAATACCGTACGTAACGTTCCCGATTTTGATTCTGTTGTTAGGGAATTAGCTGTGACGTTCTTTAAGTTATGACGTCATATTCCAGGGGCGTAGCTAGGTATTCAGTCAACTGTAGGCAACAATCGGCAGGGGGGCTTAAGGCCCCCAGCAGGTCCAGGGCAGAACCCTTGTAGGGGGTTCAGGGGGGCTTTGCCCCCCGACGGAAAACGGTTTTCAGCGTTATAGCTGCAAAATTTTATGTACAAAAATAATAAATTTACTGGTTATTTAATCATGATAATTATAATATACATGATGAAAAGTTCGAAGAGTTATGAATAATGTACCATAACATTTGACTGGTGAATTAAATAATTATTAACGCAGTATACAATCCGTAATATAAAAAAATACAATATGCATTGCCCAGCTTAGATTAGCGTATCCCTTTTTAATTAAGCATTACACTCTCATGTTTTTATTTACATCGCTGTCAATCATCCGGTAAAGATGAATATTCATTAGTACCCTCGGTAGTTAACGTCCCTCGATGGTTAACTTTAAGTGCCTACCTATTATCATATCTATTCCGTTCTGATTGATACATACGTTTAACTTAATTAACAGTTCATATTGACGATCCTTCATTAAAACAAATAGGAACGTTAACACTGATAATTATCATTGTATAATGCATATATTCTACCATATATAAACTATTGTACATGTAGTTCAGTTTGGGGAAATTTATTACAAAAAGATTTAGATAGAATCATAAAACTTCAAAAAAAGAGTAGCAAGAGTTATACTGGAATGCGATATTTCTATTCCATCTAATTTCATGTTTTCATCTTTAAAATGTCTATCGTTTACCAAAAGAATAGGAATTTTGAATAATTGTGGCCATTACACGCAGATTTGGGAGTACTCAAAATTACTGGAAGCCAGTTGATTGATTGATTTTTTTACATCCAGTGTCAAATATTTATGCAAGTTCAGGACCGTTGAAAAAAAAATACGATAAATACAACTTGGAGCTAGGACCTGTAAAAGGTCTCGTCCAGGACGAAGGCCGTCTGGAAATTTAAAAATGTAATGCATTGGAAAATGAGGGATTATTGGATAGGAGCAGAAATTTTGCCTTTCAGTACACCAACTACGAACTCCTCAAAGAGTTGCATTCTCTCTACAACTATAGACGTGACTGCGTATTTATACATCCTGCACAGCCAAACTGACGACCAACATTGGCAAGTCGGGTGAAGACAAAGTGGAAAGCTAGTTGAAAACTAACAACAACTAATTAAAAAATGCATGTCTCTAAGTTGAGATTCATTCAAGTTTTTGTTGATAGAAGTGAAATGATCTGAACCAAAGTTATAGTTTATAGTTTCTATTTAAGGTAAAATCGTATTAACATTCAACTCTATTCAATATTCAATCCACTAAGGACGAGAGACTAGTGTACACATGAAATTCGATAATAAGGGAGGTTTGACAACTTCCCCGGCTTTCATCTACAGATAACGTTGTTTTTGTTTTTTTTTAATAAAAAAAAATATTTGTGAAAAAATTATGTGTAGGCACGTGCCTAAAGTGCTAACGGCAGCTACGCCCCTGTATTCGATGTAAACAAAAGAAACGCTTTCATCAGGTAACGTTTTTTCATATCAAACAATTATTAAAATTGAATTTGTATTGAGATCCAATCTTATATTTTACTAGACTGATAAATATAATTTTTTTCAAAGTCTCATGCAAACAAGACAGATACCTGCGCAAACGCGGGGAAAACCGGAACAGGAAGTAGATCTGAAAAAAAAAGTTAACGATTTTGAGTTCATTAGTAGAATAAAAAATTCGGGAAATTTTCCCGATTTTTTTTTTCTTTTATTGATTTTTCTACCGTAATTGGGGACTTCGTCCCCATATAATGTCTTTAATGTTACCAGTTGATAGACAATTTTTAATTGCATAAGACGAATGAAACGCTTGTTACCGTAACTTAGGCATGGGCCGGAAGTATAAAAACATTACATCAATTATTAGGGAGCGACTATTTTAAAACCAATTTAAGCTATGTACTAATTTTTCCATCCTGTTACTGTCCTTCCTGTTACAAAGACAGTGGTAACAGGAGGGACAAAATGGTAACAGGATAGACATACTTTGTAAGAAAACTCAAAATGCCTCTTACATTATCGCAAATAAATTGCTACACATGTTTATTACCGTACAGTATATTAATTCATAAAATGTGCATTTGTATTGAGGTATTTCTAGAACAAGTCAAGTGCTACCTTGACTGGTAACAGGATGGACAAAATTATTAATTGTGCAACTATTATTTAGAATTTAGTTGCCGATATTACTGTACAGCTATAATTCAAGCGTATCATATAGAATACGCATTGTTTCTTTTCAATACTCTTTGAATGTTCTACACTTTGCGATTTGTACTTAATGTTTTCTTTAGTACCTGAACCTTATTTGGTTCATTTTATTCCTTGATGTGTTATTTTGTTCTGCTTGGGTTGTAAAACTATCATCATATCAACTTTTGTACTGGTTTCTTAGAGACATGATACTTTCTCGTTACAGGCAAATAGAGATACAGACCTTGCGAGACGACAGCAACACTTATGACACAAAAGAATGTCTTTTATTCCAAAAAAAGGGGGGGTGGGGGTGCACAACATATAAATGTGGGTATATTATACCTCCGGGTTTTTTTTAACTCCCCTGCCCTATTCATAAAATAACAATGTGAAAATCCCTTCTCCGTCACATATATATTTCACAGCTACCACTATCATACTTAAATGAGATGATATTAGGAGATAAAAATATTAGAACACCAACTTTAGTCTACAGTAGGTGCACATCAAGTACGTATGGGTCGACCCATTAATTGATATAAGAATTTCTACCCATTGATTTATTGCCTTCTTAAAGTTGTAGGTCATTGATATATTTGCCATTCCAAATATAAATATGCACACCAGCGGTAAATCTGTGTGTATTATTCATTTTTATAATTTTTAAAATGACATACCACCCCCACCCCCACCCCCTTTTTTTTACGCCTCCTTGCTTTTCTTTGCCAAAATCATTGGGAGACGCTGCTACAACTTCCAGCATATTGGCTATCATTCCGAATCCAAAGAAAATCAGAACCTCTTCGTGAACTTATGGAGATGATCCAAAAATCCAAGAATGACAAGCCTTCAGTGTTAAAATGTGTCAGAAACTAGATAAATGTATATCAGAATCATTGACAATAAGAAAAATAATTTGAATGTTCGTTCAGTTGTATTGTTGTGTTCTTTAGATTGTCCTGATGTTTTTAAACATATGAAATTAGTTTTGCTTTTTACGCCATTATCTTCAACCTTCTCTAAGAAGGTACGATGGGTGGTTGTCCTGGTGATTGGTTAGCCTCCAGTGGACACTTAAAGGCATATTCAGGAAGAGAATATGATAAACAGATAAGAACCAGCATGCTGAACTTGGTTTTAAAAGCGGTAGTTCACAGAAAGGCATGTCATCTTATGTACAGAATTTTACGACTTGTGACAACCAAATCTTACTTCAAACTTAGCGAAAAAAACAAAAACCAACAATACCAATTTTTCATTTCTTTTTGTTTTGTTTGTTTGTTTGACCCGGACAGTGTTGATACACGTATAAATGGTTCGTGTATAATGTTCAGATACTTATATCTTCCGTTCGTATCCCTATGAAATTCAAAATCCAGTTTTTTGTTATTGATTTTCGGGACCCAAATTATGTTTTGTCTCTACTGTTACCACTTTGTCCTCCCTGTTACTGCCTTTGTTCGTTCCTGTTACCCCAAAAAATGTGAAAAATAATTTTTACAAGCAACATAACTGAGCTATTGACTAAATTTCCAGTTAGTATAATTGAAAAGGGACATAATAGTACATTTTCAATGCCACTGTCTCCACAATATTTTTTTAAGAGTGTTTGAAAAATAAGAAATGTGATGATTTTCCTGAACGTACCGACTATCTGAAATTTTTTTGGGGGTAATCTACATAAATAATAAATGTAAATGTGATTTCAAATGAACACTGCTATGCAAATGTGAGCCACACTTCTCATTGGATATTTTCTTTTCTATTATCACTTTTGCTATCAGTTTAAAAAAGTAACAGGATGGACAAAATCTGACACAAGCTGGCACACAATTTTAAAATAAAATTTTCTCAGGTGTTGGTAAGATTGCATATTTTGAAAAAATATTAAAAAATCAATATGCTATTGGATTTTTAAATTAATTTGCATTTATTTTAACTTTTTTGGGGAAAAGTTAAGATTCCGAATTTGTACTTTATTTTGAAATGACTGATATAAGATAAGACGAATCAAAGTATCAGTTCAATGTATCAGATATTTTTTAGATCTATCGTTATGTTTAATGATATCATTAGATGAATAAAAGTATCAGTTCGATGTATCAGATGTTTTCTAGATCTATCGTTATGTTTAATGATATCATTAGATGAATAAAAGTATTATTTCAATGTATCAGATATTTTTTAGATCTTTCGTTATGTTTAATGATATCATTAGATGAATAAAAGTATCAGTTCGATGTATCAGATGTTTTCTAGATCTATCGTTATGTTTAATGATATCATTAGATGAATAAAAGTATTATTTCAATGTATCAGATATTTTTTAGATCTTTCGTTATGTTTAATGATATCATTAGATGAATAAAAGTATCAGTTCGATGTATCAGATGTTTTCTAGATCTATCGTTATGTTTAATGATATCATTAGATGAATAAAAGTATTATTTCAATGTATCAGATATTTTTTAGATCTTTCGTTTTGTTTAATGATATCATTAAATGAATAAAAGTATCAGTTCGATGTATCAGATGTTTTCTAGATCTTTCGTTATGTTTAATGATATCATTAGTAGAATCAAAGCAACCTTGAATATAACCCAAACGACCTTCCTCAATATAAACCATTATCTTTATAAAGGATCACATTATCACCCCAATCTATGATGTATGACGAGTTAATATATATGATTTCAAAACAGGAAATAATTGAGCAAAATTAATGGCTGCCAGTGGAGGAATCAAGATTCATCTCATAAAATAAAAAAAGAAATAGTTGATTAAGGTGGTACCCAACACCTTCACTAAAAAGAATTTGGTTCGTTTAATTTTCATAAAATTTTAACAAAGTATTTACTGTGACCCTTTGACAAAAATATAAAAATTTCAAAAAATTTGAACAACCAGTAATTCAGAAAAATTACACTGGTTATATAGCAGTTTGACAAACACTAGTTTTGATAATTGAGAAGCTTAATATTCTCATAACAACACAACGCAGTCGCTACTGTCGTAATCATTAACGTTTAGCTGATTTTACAGAGTTATCTCCCTGTAGTGTTAGGTACCACATTAAGCGGGTATCAACTAATGAACTAAAAATAGATACTATTCGTGTGGACGATGATAGTATTAAGGACTGTCTGTACAAGTCGGGAGTTACATGGGTTTTCAATGCTTGATTCAATTCTTCTAGAAAACGTAAAGGGCGGGCTTACACACGAAGTACTAATAACTCTAATGGCAGAAGTGACAGCCATCGTTAATTCGAGGCCTTTAGTTGAAGTTTCAACAGATCCCGAGGACCCAATTCCTCTAACTCCAGCAATGCTTCTGACTCAAAAGCCTAATTTGATCACGATAGAAAACACCTTTGATATGACCAATATGTATAGAGCTCAGTGGAAAAGAGTACAGATACTGGCTGATATGTTTTGGAGGAAATGGAGAGTCGAATATCTCCAGACATTGCAAAAACGTCGCAAATGGCAAACAGGAAAACGAGAAATTTCAGTGGGAGATTTAGTACTATTGAAAGACAATTCTGTTCATAGATGTAGCTGGCCTGTTGGCATCATAACTGACACCTTTCCAAGTCAAGACAAAAGAGTCCGCAAAGTAGCGTTGCGAATCGTACGTAAAGATGGTGAAAGAGTTTCATACATCCGTCCTATCACCGAACTAGTTGTGTTAATAGAAACTGATTGATAGTGATATATTTAATATCAGACTGGGAGTGTAATGTCACCGGCGCTCCATATGTACTTTTTTGGATTTATCTCCCTTTGTTATGGAATCCGTTCCATGTCGGACATTCAATGAAATCGAAATTCTGAGCCAACCACGGCGTAAGTTGAACTTTTTAAATGTATATGAACATCAACCTTATGGTTATGAATCAGCACAAAAGATGTGACTTTGTTTGTTTACCTGTGTTTATGTTTTTCGATGCGTATCTTCAAGAATATATGCGTTGACCCACAACACAAAGAACTTTTATTAGAACGCTTACAAACTATACAAACAGTTGTTTTTTTATTATAACATACACTAAGACATTCAATTCATTCATTATTTAACATTAATTAGTCATTTTAAGGTTTATTGTAATTTCTATAAATAACTTCGCTCATGAAAAATTTAAAATATGGAAAACCATTTGTGTCATAAAATGTTACAGCGTACGTAATTTTCAAAATTGTAAAAGTGATTATCTTTGTATTTTCAGTTTTTTACCATCATCCTGTAGATGTATTAAAGTTTGAATAATCTACTTTGGTTATCTGTTACGCAAAATCTATGCACAAGGCATAACAAAACACTTTAGTTTTCATAAAATTTGACAATATACAATACAATATACAATACAAGTTGCTTTCTTTAAAAAAAGAAATGCAATCGTAAACCCAAATGCTTGTTTGGCATTATATATATATTAGATAATTGTTTAATAAAGATGTATTGTCTTATATTACTTTTGTTGTGCATAAGAATTAGAAACTGACATTGCCTGTTTAGTGGTTTAAATAATGTAATACCGGCTTCACACATCAACGTATAGATCCGACGTACGTCGGCCGAGGTAAAAAAAATCATGCACGCTACCAAAACGCTAGTAATTTTGATGCATTAAACCTGTCAATCATATCTGTATCGTGTGCACAACGAGCTTAAAGCGTGTATTGGGTGTGCGTAAAGCGTACCTTAGCGTTTCTCCTGGTCTTCCTATATTCCCAACTGCAGGTCTGTCTATATGTGAATGTTTGTCAATAAGTCTGTCACATTCGCCCGTCTGTTTACATGTTTACCAGTCCGTCTATGTCCACTGGTTCGTCTACATGTTCACTAGCTTTGAAATAGCTTTCGGTAAGTGCGATTATTTCAGTGATTTGTGTCTATTGTTTTTATGTAAGTGATTATTGTGCACCGTACCCATAATTTTAGGGACGCGAATTGCAACTGATATTTTACAGTTTTTTCTTGCGATGTGTTGTCCTTAAGGTTTGGTTCATTTGGGAGGGTTGGGTTTATGGCCACCACATTGTGTATGTGCCAATGTCCATTCTAAAGCCAGAAACATGTAGTACAGTGGTTGTTGTTCATAATTCATGTCGGTCAAGTTGTTTTCGTAGATCATTTTGTTATCAATAAGGCTGTTTAGTTTTGTTTGATTTTTGTTTTTAAATCTTAATGGTCGGGGCATTTAATAGCCGACTAAATAGTAGTTTTTTTTTTTCATTTTTGGAAGCCGCTCGGTGGCCTTTAAAGACTTACTACCACGTCATTGTAACTCTGGTTGGTATTTGTATCATTAGTGCTGGACCATGGTCGATCCTATATGCACCTTTGAGGCAGGCGGGATATTTTTGTAGATCTTGTACAGCTCAAACTAATGTGAGTAGTTCCTGTACTTCTATGTCTAGTCCCATGTTGCATGGTTAGAGAGGGTGTAATATCTTCTGTAGGTTTGATGAAGTTTCACCCGTATCGGACTTCTTTTCCTAAATGAAAGCTTTAAGGCGACGAGTATTTTTGTATGCAATGTGCCCTTAACGTGTCTAAAACTTATCTGTAGCGTTTTCAACGCTCGTGTAGCGTTTTCAACGCTCGTGTAGCGTGTATATTATGTGCGTGCAGTTTACAGGTACATGTATATACGTTTGACAAACGCTTGAGCTGAATGATTTTTTTTATGTTCCATTAAAATTTTCCTGAAGTAAAAGCGTTCACCAAGCGTATACCTTTGCATTTCGACGTACTTCAAACTTATGGAACGCGTGTTTAAACGCTTGCGTAAAGTTCCTCTGGTGAGCAACTAAGTTACGCATACGATGATACGGACTTTGTTAATTTTCTTTTTTGACTGATTGTTTTACATTGTCATTTCGGGGCCTTTTATAGCCGACTATGCGGTACGTGCTTTGCCTGTTGTTGAAGGCCGTACGGTGACCCATAGTTTGTATTTCTGTGTTATTTTGGTTTCTTGCAGATAGTTGTCTCATTGACACCAAACCCGATATCTTCTTTTTTTATATTCGATATCTTATCGCCGACCTGGTTAAGTCTGCTAAAAATGCATGCATGATTCATTTTTAGGTTATCAGTCGTAATTAAAGTGGCACATTTAATTCGTTGTTTCATTGCTTGAAGTATCATTTCTTACATCTGCATGGTCAAATGTGTATTTTTTTAAAATAAATTTTAGATTTAGATTTCAGTCACGGTTATTTTTCCCCCTTCATATTGAATATCTATACTTATCAGTCGCATTTTAATGACGAAAAGGATTCAGAGGTTATTAAAAAAAGTAAATAATGTTGCAATATTTAAACAAAGAAAATAACTTTAAATTTGCAATATTAATGAAAATAAATACGGACATAACTTTCATAATTAATTTTAACGTTATTTTCAATAAACGATTTTTTTTTAAATCCTCGTTTTTACACCTATTTGAGGCACGTATTTATGATTATATTTCCATGTCCTTGGTCTATCCTAGACGTAAAATTTCAAAAAGTGCTAATACTTTTTTTAAAGATATTATTTTTAATTGTTCTCGTTCAAAATATTTTATTTTTTCATATTCAATATCTATTTAATTTTATTTTTAATAACCATTTTTTTTTTTATTAAAGTTGCAATATTTAACCAAAAAAATAACTGTAATTTAATCATATGCAAGAAAGACTTCCCTTTAATTTCAGTATAAAAAAATAAATAGCTTGCTTTTTACAACATGTACATCTTCACTAAACGTAAAATCTAAAATAAAATGCTACTAAAACTCTTTCTAAAGATTTTATTTTTAATTATTCTCGTTTAGAATATAAAGCGCATTGTTTACATGAAATCTTATCTCATATCTAAACACAGCTGGTTACATCGTTTGACTAATTAAAATACTACGCATGTAGGTTAATATTAGCAGCTTGTAATCGTGTGCAAGAAAATATTATATCATAATAAATTTCAGATCATACGTAAAATATCTCTATAGCAACTTAAGATGCTAATGCATATTCAACAGATTTGTAAGCTATTGCGCATGCATTTGAAAGGTGGTCATAGCTATTGCGCATGTATTTGAAAGGTGGTCATAGAAGGCCAGAAGTGTTCCGACTAACATCCGGTGTTCCGAAAGACTACATCACTCGTCCAATATATATACTGCGTAAACCCACTCGTCCAATATATATACTGCGTAAACCCTCAGGGGTTTACGCAATAATATACAATATGTTACAATATAATATACACTATAATATACAATACAATATACTATACAATACAATATACAATACATTATACAATATAATACTTTATTTGAAACACCCAGACACATATTTACATGTGTACATGTATGATGTAACAAGAGGCAAAATACATAATCATATAATTATATGGTTGCTTCAAAACAATGTTAACCTAATCATATAATTTAGAGTACACTTTCAATATTTTAACGTATATCTCAATAATCAGTGATAAGTTCTTTACAGCTTTTACGTTGCAAAATTTCATTTCACACATGGATAAATGCGGTAATATTTTGAAATATGTATTTTTCTGGTACTCAAATATGTAGTGGATAAAATTCAGAATGGAAATGGGGAATGTGTCAAAGCGACAACAACCCGACCATAGAGCAGACAACAGCCGAAGGTCAACAATGGGTCTTCAATGTAGCGAGGTCCCTAAACAAATATGCATGCTAGTTCAGTGATAATGGACGCTATACTAAACTCCGAATTATACACAAGAAACTAAAATTCAAAATCATACCAGACTAACAAAGGCCAGAGTCTCCTGACTAGTGACAGGCGCAAAATTGCGGCGCGGTTAAACATGTTTTGTGAAACTCATTTCCAATTGACAAGGAGCAGCGATGACAGTCTTTCATCTCTATCTTCCTTTTTCTATTGGTATTCTTAGGTTGCAGCATCATTGATTAGAACTTTTTCTACAATATGCAGATGAGAGTCTTAATAAATATTTTTCTAAGCCAAAGTCGATTTTGAAAATACTGATATATTCCCCCTCACTGAGTTTTCAATTTTAGTGTGCCATTGTTTGATGGATTCAGCTGTTAATCTTTGCTTCATACTCGTTTTTATCTAAAGTGGATCAATTTTCTATTTAATATACCATATAAAGCTATATCCAGTGTTGGTCAAATATGGATTTAAAATGTTCAATCCATTATAACTTATGCAATCCGGATTCGTTCAGTTTGAACATTGTATGATACAAAATGGAAGAAAGGTTATCCCTTCGTAAATTTTACGGACGCCATCACGAGTTGGTTGTAATTTTACGGACGCCATCACGAGTTGGTTGACCGTTATGGAATAACCGTTTCACAAATGATATCGGATATGTTCCTTACGTCGTAACTACAATCCCCTTCCCTTTCATGAATGTGACCTACCGAATTAGACTATTTACCGGATTTGTAATCACATAAGCAACACGACGGGTGCCACATGTGGAGCAGGATCTGCTTACCCTTCCGGAGCACCTGAGATCACCCCTAGTTTTTGGTGGGGTTCGTGTTGTTTATTCTTTAGTTTTCTATGTTGTGTCATGTGTACTATTGTTTTTCTGTTTGTCTTTTTCATTTTTAGCCATGGCGTTGTCAGTTTGTTTTAGATTTATGAGTTTGACTGTCCCTTTGGTATCTTTCGTCCCTCTTTTATGATTATTGCAAATAATTCGGTTCCAAAAGTTAACTATTCGTTGTTGACAAAATAGTGACCTTTTGATACAAGAATGCGGAAAATTTCTAGAAAGTTTAACCATTTAATTTACATGCTATTGGCAACGAATGCAAATCGTCTAAGTAAAAAATATAAGAAATCAACACATTCCAGAATACTATGTTAAATATCCCAGTGCAGCTAATGATAATAATTATTAATATATTCCATTTCAAAGTTGTTTTATTTATTTCTATGAGTGTATGTGATTGTATTTACCTCTTGTTTCCCGTGTGAATGTGACAGAGTGTTTTAAACATAAATAAGCACATTGTTTATTTTCCTTTGTTCTGTTGTATAGTAGTCTCAGGTTGTATCCATTAGTTTTCTTATTACACACAAGAATGTGTCAGTACATGGATACCCTACTCACACTTTTATTTTTGTGTTCAGTCGACCGTGAAAATGGGGTAAAAACTCTAGTTTGACATTAAATTCAGAAAGATCATATCTTAGAGAACATGTGAATGAAGTTTAAAGTTGATTAGACGTCAACTTCAGCAAAAACTACCTTATCAACAACTTTAACAGGAAACTGGGCAGGCGAACGAACAGACGTACGTACGTACAGACGGACATAGATAAAACTTAAAGCCCCTCCGCTACGGCGGGGGCATATTAAATCATGTATTAAATTCATACTAGACTATTGGACATCATAAGGGAATCTCCACATGCTACATCTCAATAAGGGAAACCTCTCATGTCGAAACTCAATAAGGGAATCCCCACATGCTACATCTCAATAATGGAATCTCCTCATGTATTATCTCTATAAGGGAATCTCCACATGCTATGTATCAATAAGGGAAACCTCTCATATTACATCTCTATAAGGAAATTTCTACAATCTACATCTCAATAAGGGAATCCCACATGCTACATCTCAATAAGGGAATCCCCACATACTACATCTCAACAATGGAATCTCCTCATGTATTATCTCTATAAGGAAATCACTACTTGCTACATAAAAGGGAATCCCACATGCTACATCTCAATAAGGGAATCCTCACATGCTTCATCTCAAACAAGGAATCTCCACATGCTACATCTCAATAAGGGAAACCTCTCATGCTATATCTCTATAAGGGAATCTCAACATGCTACATCTCAATAAGGGAATCCCATCATGTAACATCTCTTTAAGGGAATCAACACATACTATGTCTAAATAAGGGAAACCTCTCCTTCTACATCTCAATAAAGGAATCCATACATGCTACATCTCAATAAGGGAATCTCAACATGCTACATCTCAATAAGGGAAACCTCTCATGTTTCATCTCTATAAGGGAATCTCCATATGCTACATCTCAACAAGGGAATCCCACATGCTACATCTCAATAAGGGAATCCCCACATGCCACATCTCTATAAGGGAATCCCCATATGCTATGTCTCAATAAGGGAAACCTCTCAACTTACATTTATATAAGGGAATCCCCATATGCTACATTTCAATAAGGGAATCCCACATGCTACATTTAAATAAGGGAATCCCCACATGCTACATCTCTATAAGGGAATCTCCAAGTGCTACATCTCAATAAGGGAATTCCCTCATGTAACATCTCTGCAAGGGAATCCCCATATGCTACATCTCAATAAGGGAATCCCCACATGCTACATCTCAATAAGATAGATAGATAGATACTTTATTCTAAAAACTAGAGTTTACAGAGAAACAAACAATATAAATACAGACAAAATAGTTAATGTAAACAAATACCAAAATAACAAAATAAGGGAATCCCCATATGCTACATCTCAATAAGGGAAACCTGTCATGTAACATCTCTATAAGGAAATCCCAACATGCTACATCTCTATAAGGGAATCTCCGAATGCTACATCTCAATAAGGGAATCCCCTCATGTAACATCTCTATAAGGGAATCCCTACATGCTATGTCTCAATAAGGGAATCCCCACATGCTACATCTCAATAAGGGAAACCTCATATGCTACATCTCTATAAGGGACTGATCTGGAAAAAATCATACGAGGGGAACCACTGACTTAATATTGACTTATAAACCATGAATATCAGGTCAAGGTCAGATGAAAGCTGCCAGACAAACTTGTACAATTTACAATCATTCCATGGATCAAATATAAAATATAGTATTGAAGCAAGGATCTTGACCATGAAGAACTTGTCATTGACCTATGAACCATGAAAATTAGGTCAAGGTCAGATGATACCTACCAGACACACATATAAACCTAACAATCAATCCATCCACCAAACATAGTTGACCCATTGCTTGTAGTAATTAAAAGGGAATCCCTACATGCTACATCTCAATAATGAAATCCCACATGCTACATCTCTATCAGGGAATCCCCACATGCTACATTTCAATAAGGGAATCCCCAGATGTTACATCTCGATAAGGGAATCCCTACATGCTACATCCCAATAAGGGAATCCCACATGCTACATCTCTATAAGAGAAAACCTCTCCTGCTACATATCAACAATGGAATCTGAGACAAGTGCCTGTGGTTCAGACTGTTTTTTTTTATTTTGTGTGATCAAGTTTTGGATTTTTAATTATGTTAGTTGATGTTTCACTGTAATTATCAAGTTTTGCATCAGTGCAGTAAAATTATGAATCCAGTGCATAAAACTATGCATTTGGTGCAGTAAAATTATGCATCTAGTGCAGTAAAATTGTGCATTTAGTGCAGTAAAATTGATACTGTGAAGGTTACCGTTTCACAAGAAATGTAGGTGTGAAAGTGTTGTAAATAAAATGTTCAATAGACTGTGGATTCATTTATTTAAGTGGGTATCAATTTTCTTGGATTGAGAAAACTTGAGGATTAAGGTGGTTTAGAAAAATCTCAGTATACAAAGCCTATATAAAATTTGTAATGCGTTGAACATTTGAATTTGTGGTTCATCTGTACCCATGAAACCTATGAAAACTGGTATCCAACATATAATAATGAATCCACAGTAGATAACATAAGGGACTTCTCTTAACTAGAGGCTCTAAAGAGCCTTTGTCGCTCACCTTGGTTTATGTGCATATTAAATAAAGGACACAGATGGGTTCATGACAAAAATTGTGTTTTGGTGTTGGTGATGTCTTTGTAGATCCTACTTTACTGAACATTCGTACTGCTTACAATTATCTCTATCTATAATAAACATGGCCCAGTAAAAAATATTTTTTAAACTAGACGTGTCAAGCTAGGCAACACCAATGGCCCCATCTCAAAAATTTGAAAAATCTGCAATTTCAATAACACATGTGGACACAAACATGATGGAAGTCTCACATATCAAAATTCAGCTCAAAATCTGGAGGAGTATAGAAAAAAAGTCTGTATAACTGTGATATGTTGTAAACCCTTAATTTTGGCAAAAGTTAGCAGAGTGGAACAAACTTAAACTTTATCTGTAACTCTTCATGAGTAATTCACATACCAAAAATCGAATTATTCAGCCCAATATCTGAAAGAGATTAGAAAAAAAGTCTGTATAATAATTATGATTTTCAACAATTTATCAATGTCCAAAGCCCGTTATTCAGCAAAAATTAGCAGAGCAGAACAAAACTTAAACTTGATCTGTAACTCATCATGGTTAACTCACATACCAAAAATGGTCCAAATATCTAAAGGTGTTTAGAAAAAAACTCTAATAATGGTTTGATGGGGAATGATGGGGAATGATGGAATGATGGAATTTTGTTATTACAGAATTTCAGAATTACAGAATTTTGGAATTAAGGAATTTTGGAAATTACGGAATTTCGGAATTACAGAATTTCGAACAAGGGTAAAACTATATGGCACCGACAACTTTGTTGCGGGGCCATAAAAAAATTCTTAAAATTACCAATTCAGGGGCAGCAACCTAACAACGGGTTATCTAATTCATCTGAAAATTTCAGAGCAGATAAATCTTGACCTGATAAACAATTTTACACCCTGTCAGATTTGCTCTAAATGCTTTGGTTTCAGAGATATAAGCCCAAATCTCCATTTTACTCCTATGTTATATTTTTAGCCATGGTGGCCATCTTGGTTTCGTCAGCTGGGTCACCGGACATATTTTTTAAACTAGATAATCTAATGATGATTGTGGCCAAGTTTGGTTTAATTTTGCCCAGTAGTTTCAGAGGAAGATTTTTGTAAAAGTTAACGACGATGACGGAAGACGAAGGACGCCAAGTGATGAGAAAAATAATTGATGGGAACAAAAATTGTAACTTATCCAAGACATTGCTAATATCAACCTTTGGTAGAAGTTTTAAAATTCGGACATGGAGTTTAGGTTTGAGATGATAACAATGTAATTTCTTATAGATCTTACATTCCTGTAAACAATCATTGATAAAAGCTGAATTTGAACATCTTGAAGACATTGCAAATATCAACCTTTGATACAATTTCATAACAATCATACAAAAATATAGGCTCCCGAGCTCTTACAATGAAAATAACATCAAAGTTATATTCCAAACAGGAGTAACTCCTTAAAATATTTCAAAACTGTTCCATGATTGGAGAGACGGACAGACTACAGAGACAGCAACAAATGGATGTCCTGAATTTCTATGTACATGATGTAACCTACACATCTTTGTAGCAGTGGACATAAATATTGATAAAAATTTCCTACTGACTATTTGCTGAGTATTTTAAATTTCAATATCCTTCGATACACATGCATGTACTGTAAATTCAGAAACTATTGTGAGATTTTTACTAATGCAAATAATGCGACAGGGTGAGTATCGCAATAATAAGAACTTGCATTCTGTTATCTGATAAATGAAATTGAGAATGGAAATGACGAATATGTCAAAGAGACAAATACCCGACCATAGAACAGACAACAGCAGAAGGTCACCAATAGGTCTTCAATGTAGCGAGAATCTGATACATATATCTGAAAGAACAGTTCCTTGAAATGCAATAATAAATCCTACATATTTGTTTCATTCTTCAAAAATCACAACAACAAATGCACCCAATAATTTCTGAATTGACAGTATTCAATTATATAAAATATTATTAATACAAATACATTAGATGACATATTTAATATCAAATTTTCTTCAAGCATTTTAACAAAGCGTCTCTAATCTTAATCCTGACAGTCTCTTCCCCGTTACATATAATATGAGTATTATCAGGCTCCACTTGAATCAATGTATCATCATTTGGCTGAAATATAAAAGTAAAAAAAGCTGGTATAATTGCCAATGAGACAACTCTCCACCAGAAACCAAATAACATAGATTTTTTTAAAACAACTGTAGGTCACCGTCATTGACAATCTTCAACAATAAGCATCTACTTTCTTACATTTTGCTTTGATTTCTTTTTGATTTCTTTTTTGTGAATATTTTCATTAATTAAATAGTCTAGGTGGAAGTGTTTTTATTTGTATTATTTTGTGACATAGTGAGACAGATTTCTGATGGGATTTGTGTCACTCAATCTCTTGTTTTTGGAGTAATATGGTGTTTCCTAATTTGTAATTCGTTGTTCGCATGTACCCACAAAACCCATGAATTAATTATCAAAAAATATTAATTAATCCACAGTAATTGAAAAATTTTCATCAGATCAATATTTTGCCACACAGGATCTTACCAAATCAACAATAGTACATCCTTCGCCTGTGTCCTCCACCTTTATATCAACAAAACCATTCTGTAAACAAAAACAAGCAAATTTATAAAAAAAAAATGTTTCGCATAAATGTACTTTGACATACTGTGTGGTCTTTAAAACAATGCTAGCTTTGACCAAAGATGAACACTTTTTTTCATAAATCAAATTTAACAAATATGCTCTGCAAGAGACTCCCACAAAGTTTTAAAAAGCTAAAAGCTGAAGTAAGAGTGCATGGTTATAACAAGGACTAGTCAAATTTTCCACATGTATATAATGTAAAGAGTCCTAGATCATACCTTTGTAAGAGCTTCTACAAAAGCAGGAATATTAACATTTCCCCACATGTATGTCTTTTGTCTATTTACAGTTCCCTCAGCTTTTCTTTTAGTTCCAGAGGTCACTTCATCTGGTAGTTTCTACAATATAATCATAAACAAGTAAAATGGCCAGCTACTGCTCACTGATGATATCCCCGACAAAATATTTCGGTAAACAGGACGTTTTTGAGTGATGAATCTGAAAACACATCACACTATTTAGCTAACTTATATAAACCCTGAAACAAAATCTCAGAAATCCTTATATTGTAGTTCCTGAGAAAGATGTGACAAAAGTTTTAAACTTGGCTATCATGTGTAAAATCATACAAGTGTTCGGTAAACGGGAAGTTGTTGAGTGATGAATTTGAAAACAAATCACACAGTATAACTGACTTATATAAAGTCTAAACCGTTTGAATGGTTTTACACTAGTAATTTTTGGGCCCTTTATAGCTTGTTGTTCGGTGTGAGCCAAGGCTCTGTGTTGAAGGCCGTACTTTAACCTATAATGGTTTACTTTTTAAATTGTTATTTGTATGGAGAGTTGTCTCATTGGCACTCACACCACATCTTCCTATATCTATGAAACCAAATTTTAAAAATCCTTGTCAAGTAGTTCCTGACAAAAATGAAACATAAATATTCATGGGATGGATGACTGACTGATGGATGGACTGATGGATCCCGACGGATGGACAGATAGAGGTAAAACAACCCCCACTTTCTTAAAGCAAGGGTATATTAAAAAGTGTTTTCTTTTCATTTTATTAATGAAATACTGAAAAATGCTTCACATTCTGTTACACGAAAAGATTAGTTACTTTCTAACTACTTTAGTTATTCAGTCAAGCCATTTCAACTAAAATTTTATTGTGTGTCTTTCTATGTTGTGATACTACACTTTTGTTTCAGATAAAGGCAAAGGTTGGTAGCTATAAAAAACATTTAAACCCGCTGTATTTGTTTGCACCTGTCCTAAGTCAGGAACCTGATTTTCATTGGTTGTTGTTTGTTGATGTCATTTCTTTTTTATATAGATTAGACTATGGATTTTCCTATTTGAATGGTTTTATACTTATGAATAAATAAAATAAGTTTGTTAAAAGAAACTGCTTAACATGATGTTTATTGCAATTCAAACTTTTTTTATATGCATACATGTTTAAGTTTATCTCATATTAATATCTCACCTTCAAAATATACTTGTTGTCATGACAACTTAATGTTCCTGTTACCATGGTTATGTTATACCCAGATCTAACTTCCTGTGGATCAAGTGATGCTGCAAGCTAAAATGAAATAAATTTAAAGTGTTTTTATGTCATATCATTGGAATATATCTGGTATAATATGTTTTGCTATTTACTGATAATTAATTAATATGAAAATAAAAAGAAATGATATGATTGCCAATGAAACAATTTTCCTCACAAGACCAAATGACAAAGGAATTAACAACTTATAGATCACCTTCAACAAAGAGCAAAACCCATACTGCTTAAAATATGCTTAAAAAGGCCCAAAAATGAATGTGTACTAAGTTTCAAGTTGGTTGGACTTCAACTTCATCAAAAATAAACATGACTGAAAATTTTGATCAAAAACATCAACCTGAAGTGGGACAGATGAACGGATAGACGAATGAATCCATGCACAAATCGAAAACATAATGCTCCTAGATGTGGCATAAATAAGAAGATATGGTATATGATTGCCAATGAGACAACTTTCCACATGAGACCATATAACTAAGTATTTAACAACGTAAAGGTTACTGTATTCATCCTTCAACAATGCATACTGCAAAGTCAGCTTTTAAAGGCCCTTAAATGAAAAAATGTTCTCCCAAGGGCCTTAAAGCACTGTCATACCCTGGTGCTATATCTTTTACCATAATGCTATCTTTGAAATCCAAACCTAAAAAAAAGTTAACAGTATTACCTCATTTTATTTGTGTATTTTTTAGTGGTGACATTAATTACCCTTGCATCTATGAATATTTCTACATTTAATTACCTCCGGAGTGATTTCTATAGTTTCAAACTGTCTTTTTATTGGTAATGATATGACTTCCCCTCTTCTGTATGTCAATGGTGAGGGCTCCTGGAAAACAATAAAATTTAAAATAATTTTATGATAGTTGTTATACTTGGTCTTGTTTGTATTTCAACATTGTCAAAGGAAGATCCTCTCTTATATCAATAGGTGATAAGAATTTGAAAGTTAATCTTTGAAAAATGAGCTAGAATGAGCTGAATGTTACAAAATACATAAAATGAATAATTAGTATCTGCAGAGCCTATTTATTTCACTTCTATATAGCTGGAAATATTTTTCCAGTTGTAGTTCATACATTTGTATTAATTCTGACTATATGTTATATTATTAATGTTTATAATATCTCTATACCATGGGTTTTGGTTTATGAGAATAAAGATATGTACAATGTATATGATATCAACTCCAGTTATTTAATTTCAATACAGTAATAAACGATCTTTGGCTTGATTGTTATTACTATTCAAGTTCAATAACAAGACTGGATAAATAGATTCTACCACTGCATATATTGTGATATGACATTTATTCACTCTCAACAGTTGAATTTTCAAATTTAAAATGCAAGGCTTGCCGAGTGTTTTAGATATTTAAAATTTAACTGTTGCGAGTGGAGAAATACTGCATTACATATAAAGTGCCTAGAAAATCAACCTAACGATGTTAGAGTAGATTTGATTTGTAACTTCCTCCCTGGCGCCGGGGCTGGAACCTGTACTTTTTACTTCTAACTTCTACGACAACATTGCCTAGCATTGCGTAGAGACCTTATCCCCTCCTCTAACTCTAGCTTATTAAAATTAAGCTTTATAAGATTTGGTGGTCCAATCTGTTTCCCTTATGAATTTAAAACAATATTCAGGCAAACTTATTCCTTCTTTTCAAATTAAATGATCTGCAACAAAGATGTGATTTTCATGTAACTTCATCGGAAATCAGTTAGCCTTTTTCCATGACACCACAATAGTAAATTACTAAAGAAAAGCAAAACAAGAATGTGTCCTCAGTACACGAATGCCCCACTTGCACTATCATTTTCCATGTTCAGTGGACCGTGAAATTGGGGTAAAAACTCTAATTTGGCATTAAAATTAGAAAGATCATATCATAGGGAACATGTGTACTAAGTTTGAAGTCGATTGGACTTCAACTTCATCAAAAACTACCTTGACCAAAAACTTTAACCTGAAGCGGGACAGACGGACGAACGGACGGACAAACGGACGGACAAACGGACGCACAGACCAGAAAACATAATGCCCCTCTACTATCGTAGGTGGGGCATAAAAACTTGACGCCATAATTAAATTTTGACAAATGAATAACTGAGATAAAATGAACCACAGGTTGATTAAATAAAAATAATCAATAAGATAAATCAGGTAAGAATTAGAACTAGAGGCTCTCAAGAGCCTGTGTCGCTCACCTGTTAATGTGTTTACTGATGTCGGCCATCTTTGTTGGTAGGCGGGGTCATTAGACACTCTTTTTAAAAATAGATACCCTAGTATTATGATTGTGGCCAAGTTTGGTTAAATTTGGCCAAGTAGTTTTAGAAAAGATTTTTATACAAGTTACAAAAATGAGGAAAAGTTGTTTAATATTGACTCTAAAGGGCAATAACTCCTTAGGGGTCCTCTCACAATTTTGATCATGCTGACTTATTTGTAGATCTCACTTTGCTGAACATTATTGCTGTTTACAGTTTATCTCTATCTATAGTATTCAAAATAATAACCAAAAACTGCAAAATTTTCTTAAAATAACCAATTTAAGGGCAGCAACCCAACAACAGGTTGTCCGATTCAACTGAAAATTTGTGAGGGGATATATCTTATTCTGATGGACATTAAAATCTTGAAAGATTTGCCCTAAATGTCTTTGTTTCAAAGATATAAAGCAAAAACTGCATTTTACCACTATGTTCTAATTTTAGCCATGTCGGCCATTTTGTTTGGTAGGCTGGGTCATCGGACACATTTTTTAAACTATAAATCACAATGATAATTGTTGCCAAGTTTGATTAAATTTGGCAAAGTAGTTTTAGAGAAGAAGATTTTTAGAAAAGTTACAAAAAATGATGAAAAGTTGTTAAAAATTGACTATAAAGGGCAATAACTCCTTAAGGGGTCGACTGGCAATTTTGGTCATGTTGACTTATGTGTAGGTCTTACTGTGCTGAACATTATTGCTGTTTACAGTTTATCTCTATCTATAATAGTATTCAAGATAATAACCAAAAACTGCAAAATTTCCTTAAAATAACCATTTCAGGGGCAGCAACCCAACAACAGGTTGTCCGATTCGTCTGAAAATTTCAGGGCAGATAGATCTTCACCTGATAAACAATTTTACTACTGTCAGATTTGCTCTAAATGCTTTGGTTTTTGAGTTATAAGCCAAAAACTGCATTTTACCCCTATGTTCTATTTTTAGCCATGGCGGCCATCTTGGTGGGTTTGACGGGTCACGCCACACATTTTTTAAACTAAATATCCCAAGGATGATAGTGGCCAAGTTTGGTAGAATTTGGCCCAGTAGTTTCAGAGGAGAAGATTTTTGTAAAAGTTTACAGACAACGGACGCAGGACGACGGACGCCAAGTGATGAGAAAAGCTCACTTGACCTTTCAGGTCAGGTGAGCTAAAAAGGCAATACATGTATCCAATTCTCATGCATGAGTTTTTAAACCTGATGGTCAGCACTCTCACTGTGTTTAATTGTTGATTTATTTTTTTGCATAAAATTAACAGTATGACTTATTTATTTTTTCTGGCATTTAGCTTTAAAATCAGATATTCGACTCATGCAATGATTTTATTAATTATCTAACAAGAATGTGTCCATAGTACATGGATGCCCCGTTCACACTATCATTTTCTATGTTCAATGGACCATGAAAATACATATCTGGTGATATAAAGAAGTTAACTTACCCAATTAATTACAAATTCTGTTTTATGTGGCATTGATACTGGTGGCTGTATATAACTGTCTGCTACAACTAGATGTGTGGGTTTCAGATCTTTTATCAACTTGTTGGCTTGTGAAAATCTTAAACAGGTATCTATTGGACAGTAACATACCTGTAAACAAGATCAATGTACTGTCATACACTTCATAAATAAAGCATGATCTAGTTAGAGTCAAACAGTCTCTGTTTAAATCTGATTTTTTTTCTCGATTTATTGAAACTATAAAATACGATTGAAGTTTTCTCAATTTACTAAAACTATAAAATATGATTGAATTTTTCTCATTTTATCAAAACTATAAAATATGATTGAATTTTTCTCAATTTATCAAAACTATAAAATATGATTGAATTTTTCTCAATTTATCAAGACTATAAAATACGATTGAATTTTTCTCAATTAATAAAGACTATAAAATATGATTGAATTTTTCTCAATTTATCAAAACTATAAAATATGATTGAATTTTTCTCAATTTATCAAGACTATAAAATACAATTGAATTTTTCTCAATTTATCAAGACTATAAAAATTAATATGATTGAATTTTTCTCAATTTATCAAGACTATTTGTAATCATACCACATCTTTTTATTTTTATCTCACAACAATAATGAAAAAAGTAAAATCACAAAATTACTGAACTCCAAGGAAAATTCAATCATAAAATCCCTAATCAAATGGCAAAATCAAATGACAAAACACATCAAACAATGGACAACAACTGTCATACTCCTGACATGGTACAGGCATTTTCAAATGTAGAAAATGGTGGATTGAACCTGCTTTCAATGCTTAACTTCTCACTTATATGACAGTCGCATTAAATTCCATTATATTCACAACCATGGGTGAACAAATCAGACATAATATACAGAAGCCAAATTATGGGTACAGCAGTCATCACTGTGCTACAATCTCAAAACAGACATAATAAACAGAAGCCAAATTATGGGTTCAGCAGTCATCACTGTGTTACAATCTCAAAACAAGCAATCATTTACAAAAAGGCACAACAGCATCTATCAAATAGAAAAACACATTCATTGCCTCATGTGTCTGGCGTCAGAAAGGGTAAATGTCACATAGGAAAAAAATTTGATGTTCAATGTTTATTCAAAACAATTAAAATTTCACATTGGGAATGGTGGTATACAGGGTTTAAAAATCAGAAGTAATGTTAGAAATAATTTCAGAAATAGACCAAGATTTAAAATTGTCCCTTAGTTCTTTAGAATTTTTAAGAATCCATATATGGTTAATACCATTACCTGAGTAAAATAATTTTGTCGTTCAAAGTATTTTCAAATTTATAATAGAACAATAACATAATGAGTCATGTTATAAGAAACAAAGAAATGCAAAAATTCGCATATGCAACACACCAGAAAAAATGAAAGATAATACAAACACATTGACATCGCTATCAGTATGAATATCAATAGAATGTTGAAATCAGTATGGTAAAAATGTAATGATTTCTTTTGACACTAATTAGTATTTTCATATCTATTGGATTTTTGTTTGTTTTAAATATCATGCATGTCCAAGGTGAAAGCGGGATACTCATTTTAATTATTTGGTGTGAATATGATTTTTCTTTTAATTATATGGATATTACTGTTTATAAATAGTTTGAACAGATGCTTTCACCATGATCTGACCTTGAACTATATACAGCACAGCAAATTGATCCAGAATTAAACCTTAAATGTCAGCTGATGTAAATAAAAGTAATTTTACATTCACACCAAATAATAGTAAAATATTGATAAAATTAATCATTTTCTGACAAAATATCTGAGCTTACAAATGTAAATGAAAAATCAGTGTGTAAGAAAAAGAGAATGGATCACATTCATAAAAGAAAGAGCTTTTCTGAACGACACACCTTACTGAAAAAAACAAACTTGACAAAACATAAGGATCCGGAAAAAAAATGTGAATAAAACATTTCCAAATGACAGAAAATAACAACAAGAGAACAAGATGCCTGCAACATAGCCCCAATTTATGAAATTGAGTATATAATGTCTTTTTCTTTGTAGACATGAGCCCTGAAAAATGATACTTACTTAAGGCCTCTACAAATGTACAGACAGACAGACTGACAGACAATATGTTAACTTATCTTTATCTGTAATGGTTGATATGGTGATAAGGCCTCTACAAATGGAAAATCTGGTTCTGAAAAAAAGAAAAGAAAAATTGTATAACCAGAAATGTTCTGTAAAGGAAGATATTTTGAAAAACCTATGCATAAAGAAAGTCTTGTTTCTGAAATCTTACAATAAAAAAAATATGACCTGACATGGTAAAAGAAGATATAGAGATTAATACATGGCCTTTTCCATATCAGCCTGGGTATCATCCCAACACGGAGTCGAGGTGCTGATAAAGGTCGAGGGATGATACCCAGGCTGATATGGAAAAGGCCATGTATTAATCGCTTTATCATATACTTCCGACAATAGCTTTATGTAGGGTAAATAAACAAATGCAATAACTTAAACAGTCAAAACTTTATAAAGAAGTTAAATTATGAATCAAATTTACTTTAATTGCTTGATACAAATTGAATTATCAAATCTCAGTATAAGAATACTGGTTAACAAATTAATCATTATTATTTAAATTAAATATAGAGGGTTGATATAAAGGGATATAGTATCATGTGCTGGATTAGCCAATCAAATTAACTAAGTTTTAAAAAAAAAATCACCAAAGTGTGATAAAATAAATATCTCATCATGCAAGAAAAAGACAACAGGTCACAACTACAAGAGAATAATTACATTCTTGAGATCTATAACAAGAGGAATTTATTACTATTTTTATAATTGATCTCAATTTAATAATTCCTCAAATGATATTTTGTACTAATTTTAGAGTAAATTAAGTCTATGAAACAGCAATGGCCCTTTGTATGAACCACCATATTATTTTGTTAGGAAGTGTATTTTATCAAATATATCTTTGTATAAAAAATCCAATGCTTTTCGATGCTTTCAATTACAAACCTGTGAAAATGATTGTATTTGACGACGAATTTCCCCACATTTCGAGAAAGTGTACGGCATCTCCCATTCTTAATGATGGATGACCACTGAATACAACACATGGGGGTTTAAAATCTTCACTGAGACCATCTGAAATATAAATAAAACAAACAGGATTATTTGACAGATTACAACCATACAAAATAACAAGAGGCTGTCACAACGACAAGAACCATAACTGATGAATGCTGAAAGTGAAAATCGTCAATATCAAATTTGACCTCCATTTTGTAGTCAGTATCAACATATTAAAATTTGAAAAGCTTAGATTGAATGGTTCATTAGTAAATGCAACAACGTGAATGGAAACGCCATTTAACGATCTTTCAAGAACCATAACTCCTGAACAGTAAAAGTCAAAATCGTCATTATTGAACTCAACCTCTATTTTGTCATCAGTAACAACATATAAAAATTTCAAAAGCTTTGGTTGAATGGTTTATGATAAAATGCAGGGACATGACTGGAAACACCATTTTTCAATCTTTCAAGAACCATAACTCCTGAACGGTAAAAGTCAAAATCATCATTATTGAACTTGACCTCCATTTTGTCATCAGTAACAATATATTAAAATTTGGGAAGCTTTGGTAGAACAGTTCATGCGTAAATGCACGGACACGACTGGAAACACCATTTTTCAATCTTTCAAGAACCATAACTCCTGAACGGTAAAAGTCAAAATCGTCATTATTGAACTTGACCTCCATTTTGTCATCAGTAACAATATATTAAAAGTTGGGAAGCTTTGGTAGAACAGTTCATGCATAAATGCACGGACACGACTGGAAACTCCATTTTTCAATCTTTCAAGAACCATAACTCCTGAACGGTAAAAGTCAATATCGTCATTATTGAACTTGACCTCCATTTTGTCATCAGTAACAATATATTAAAATTTGGGAAGCTTTGGTAGAACAGTTCATGCGTAAATGCACGGACACGACTGGAAACACCATTTTTCAATCTTTCAAGAACCATAACTCCTGAACGGTAAAAGTCAAAATCGTCATTATTGAACTTGACCTCCATTTTGTCATCAGTAACAATATATTAAAAGTTGGGAAGCTTTGGTAGAACAGTTCATGCATAAATGCACGGACACGACTGGAAACTCCATTTTTCAATCTTTCAAGAACCATAACTCCTGAACGGTAAAAGTCAATATCGTCATTATTGAACTTGACCTCCATTTTGTCATCAGTAACAATATATTAAAATTTGGGAAGCTTTGGTAGAACAGTTCATGCGTAAATGCACGGACACGACTGGAAACTCCATTTTTCAATCTTTCAAGAACCATAACTCCTGAACGGTAAAAGTCAAAATCGCCATTATTGAACTTGACCTTCATTTAGTGGTCAGTAACAACATGTTAAAATTTTAAAAGCATTGGTTGAACAGTTCATGAGTTAATGCACAGACAACATTTGATTGCCGCCCGCCCACCCGCCGTACATCCCCAAATCAATAACCGACATTTTTGTCACAAAAATCCGGTTAAAAAGGTTTTTTTTTTGGTTGAATTGTTTCACATTTTTTATATTGGGGCCTTTTATAGCTGACTACACAGTATGGGTTTTGTGCATTGTTGAAGGTGGTATGGTGACCCATAGCTGTTAGTTTCTGTGTTATTTAGTCTCTTATGGAGAGTTGTCTCATTGTCAATCATACCATATCTTCTTTGTATTATATATACATAAGCATTATTTGACAACATTAAATTCAAACAATGTGAAAATTTGGAATATAAACTTGCCTGCCTTTTAAATGATTACATCCTGTATAACAAACTGTCAGCCTTCCAACAATACAGAGATCCTTGTGGAAAATCATCAAGATTCTAGTAGTTGACAACATATTTATCAGTGACTACAGAATAGTCGACTAAACCTATACAAAGCTGCATAATGACATGATAATAAAGACTCCAAAACAATATTCAGCAAATTATTTGTTAAGATCTTGTTTGCATCCATTATTGCAAAAAATATATTATGCACTAGTTTGTGATGTTCAGCTAACAATAGTGAAAAGTTTTACCAAACAATGACGTTTTGGGTATTTTTTGTCAACAAAAAATCAAATTTTAAAGTACGAAATGGCTTACATGAATAAATGATATATAAAACTTACCATGAATACTTTTACAGTTTTTTAACCTTCCAATGGCAACCAGCTACCAAAATAAAAGAGAAAATAGAAATGAGACATTTTAGTATTCAATTCTAATTAAACCTTTTTGCTTCTCAATCTATAATAAGTAGGGCATATAGAAGGCAATTCAACATTTCAAAATTTGAAGATGGATGTAATATTTTCAAAAATGGTATAGGAAAATGTTGTATTTGGTTCAGAATAGCTATTGAGCACTATTTTGTTTAGGAACCTATCAATGAAAATCATATTGTATTTTGTTTGTCAAAAGTGTCTTCATCGAGAACAAATCAACCCCACAAGGATAAAACTTCTTAAACATGTAAAAGTTTGAGACCAAAACCATTGACATAGTTCAAATTGGGTTATCTCCCTTTTACAAGAAAAGAAAATATACAAAAATGTGAATAACCAAATTATAAAAGATTGATTTATTTATTATGATGTTTAACACTAATTACCAGACGTATGAAGTTCATTTTATGACCACATTCCAGTAGTTTTTTATTGGTTCACTGGACTCTTATTAGACCTTATTACATTGATTGAATAAGGAAATAAAGTGAAAAAACGAAAGTATCCATTTCTTTCCTCTGAATTCTCTCGTTAATGAAACTTTGTTTAAAACAACTACTGTTGTAGAATGTACGAACAGTAGAGATTTAGTCACATGTTAAATATCATTTTTCATTTAACAGGATGATTCAAGTACTACATCATGAACTGATTCTAAATGTTAATTGGTTGTTTAACTGATTGACATAACTACTAACCTCTGCATGAGGGAATGGAGCCTCAGGAAGGTAAACACGTGACTGTTTTGATGCTGATAACCTGCAAAATAAACATTTGTCTTAAAAACGTAAAATAATAAATTTTTGTTCTTTTATTATTAGACTGAAACATGTGACAAACTTAGATTTTGATTTTGTTATACATTTATCTCTTGTTTTTTTTTACATTATAGTATCTTATTTCATTTGAATATAAAGTATTTATCTGACATTTATCTGACTGATGAAGAGGTGACCTTGAAAGGGGTATTTCAGTTTAGAATTTGAATTATCTCCCCTTATAAAGTAAAGTTAAAAAAAATTGGAATCTAAATGTCTCTTTGTTTTTGTAAAATAAATAGTTCAGTACTGGCATAAAAATATGGATATTGTGTTAGTAATGTCTGCTGTTACATAATTTTTATCTCCATTTTGCAAAACTCTGATTTATTTCTTGGCTTTGAGTATAAATTTTGTTATCTTTTGTAATTCTTTGTTTACCAACGGTGCAAGGGCTGTATAGCCAGTCAAGGGTGTTAAAAACTTCCATCATCATCATCATCATCCTTGGTTTATAAAATCTTCATTGTTAAAATTATTTTTTGGATTAACAAACTTTTAGGCCATTGAGCATCAGTGACATTAATTGCCAAAATGCACATCTGGTGCAGAAAATGTGGACTGCCAATTATCATAATGTTCTTTAATTTCAGTAAAAAGTAAAATCACAAAAATACTGAACTCAGAGGAAAATCAATTCGTAAAGTTCATAATCACATGGCAAAATCAAATAACAAAACGCATCAAAAACGAATGGACAAGAACTGTCATATTCCCACTTTGTACAAATGTGTGTTAATTTTTTTATAATTAATAATATTTCAAAGGGAGATAACTGTACTTACCATTCTGCAAATATATTTGAATATGCTAATGCACTGTCTGACACGGGTGATACAAAATACAGTGGAACCTGACTTAAACCACAGCTGTCTAAATGTCCACTTAGACATTCAAATAAATCATAGGTAATACCAGAGGGGTAACAGGGTACCAGAACATTTCCTCCATTCTTAAGGGTAACAGCTGAAAATAGGTTAAATGATAAAATACTAACGGAATCATCTATAAAATATAACAATGTAAGGACAAAATTAATCATCATCATTTTCCAAAAATATTTTTATGTCACCCGATCAACAATGTCGGGTGACATATTGCTATTCCTCTGGTTTTTTTTCACTATTATTATTATTATTATTTTTCTTCCACCTAATTTTGTCCGGCAACTTTCTCAGAGCCAAAGGGACCAATCTTACTATTCTGTTCTGTTCTGTTCAGGTAGTTTCCTCCGTTATATATTGGAGCACTCCCACTTGGGGATATATGGTTTAAAATATTTACAGATATTTTATTATTTACAGTGTGGTGTGGTGCTCAAGTCTAAAAACCTTATATACAGGTAAAACTGTGAATTTTAAAAACAATTGTTTAAAATTATGTGCTATTTACATCATTTATGATTCTACCTAGGTTAGAGTTTATGACTTTAGAAACCGTTTTGATTCCTTTTTATGAGACATTACTATCATATGTTTAATAAATTAAAGGATTCAAATGTGAAAGAAAATGATAAAATCAAAGGGTAAAAGGTAAAAATAAGTTTTTATTATTTGCCAACTTTTTTTATGCAAGATCAATAAGACAGCAAGCCAAATAAAATGTGTATAAATTCAACATAAAAAATTATGAAATCATTACACCATTACTATATATTTTATGTTGTGACATCAATCCTGTAGATGAAGTGCTGTTATTATGTTTAGTCACTTCTATGAACTGAATATTTTAAGTGCCTTTGTGTTTCCGTACATTTGTGAATTTTTTTTGTCTCTTAACAGGCCTTTCGTGTTTGTCGTTGGTTCTTGGTGATCATATTTGTTTTTTGTAAATTGTTTTGTTATAAATTTGTCCTTTAGTTTTCTTAATTGTATTGTTTCATATATTTTATGTTAGGACCTTTTATACCACATCTTCTTATTTTCATATTATTTACATGGTCATGCCTTTCTCAAACTATCTATGAGGTTCTCAAAAATTAAAGGCAAGAATCTTATTGTCTTTGGTGTTCTATATAATATTTTTGTTATTATTGTTTGTCCTTTTACCCTTTTAATGTTTTAATTTTTGACAAGGTATTGTCTGTTTTTATTGGACTTATTATTTTTAATGACCCTTGCTATCCTCTCTTTTCTATTCTCATAAAGAGGCAAATAACCTAAGCATGACCAATAAACTGACCTGCATTAACACAGAAATCTCCTATCATAGCATCAGGGTTGTTAGATGGTGTCTGTGTTAAACAACTTAGTATCAACACATCACTATTTCTCAAGGACGCTTGGTCTACTGGCTGGAAAATTAGAAATCAGGAAATAGTGATCATAACTTTATATCAAATCGAAAATGTTTAAATTTTTTAGAACAGTGGTATAGAAAAGAGAATAAAAGCAGTGAATGTATGTGTCAAAGAGACAACAACTTGACTAAAGTGCAGAAAACAGCCAGTGGCTACTAATGGACCGTCAAGCATCTGTTGTCAATACAAACATTTTAAGTTATATAAACTAAATGTAGTATGTGTACCTATAGTATGTTTCATAATTTTTCTAATATGCACATTTATTTTATATAAGTGAAAATATTGTGTTTTGTGTACTCTTGTTCTGTTTGTTTGTTTTGTTATTGATTTGTAGCCATGGCGTTGTCTTTCAACTTATGAGTTTAAATGTCCCTCTGGTATTTTCACATCTCTTTAATATATATAATATATGGATCCAAAACAATGAAATTTTCTTCTGTTTACAACTTTTATTCTATTTTCTAATGTAAGTATATTTATGTGTGTAGCTGTATGTGTTACAGTGTATGCTTTTGTTGGAGGTCTTACGGTTACCTATGGTTGTTAATTTCTGTGTCATTTGGTCTCTTGTGAAGAGTTGTCTTATTGGCAATCATACCACATCTTCATTTTTATATATACAAATAAACTTTCCTGAAGAAGTTGATACCAACCTTTGGATGAGTGGTCAAAGTAGAAGTTCCTGACACATAACACACCTACAAAGTGTAAAGTATCTATATATATTGTGATTAACTGATGCCACTATTTTAAAATTTTAAGATACCAGGTAGCAGTTGTACATAATTCATAAAGTGGTTGTCGTTAGTTGATGTCTGTCATAATTATTTTTTACGTTTATTGTTTATTCATAAATAAGGCCTCTTTTTGAATTCTCAGGGCCTTTTATAGCTGACTACAGCATAACACTTTTGCTCATTGTTGACAGCCATATAGTGAGCTACAGTTTTAAATTAAATGTACATCATTTGCACTCTCATTGATATTCAAACCACATCTTCTTATTGTTTGCAGGTTGTTTGGGATGTTATCTGATATTTGAAGGTGTTTCAAGGTGTGAAAAAAATATGAACTTTGATTACCCCTCTTGTATGAGGGGGATAGGACCTTTATCGGGACTCCGGGATCGGGTGTTTTTAAGCTTGGGATTTCGGGATTGACACTTTCGGGATCCAAGAATTCTTTTATTCAGATTTCGGGACGTCAGGATTTACTTTATTTAAATTCAGGATTTCGGGATTTCGTATTATTAAGCCTGGGATTTCCGGATCAGGACCCCTCCTATCCCCCCCTCTTGTATCTTCAGTCTCTGTTTTAACTAATGTGATATTTCTGAATGATGCAAATTTCAAAGCTTACCAAGGTTGATAGTTTTTTTAATTTTACACTTTATATACTTATTGATGAGTTTGACTAAATATACACATATTTAGCACTATTGGACTTAATGATTTAACCTAACAACTTTTTTTATTGAAGAATACTTGAGAACTATAAATTTGTATTATCAAAATATATGCCCAGACACATAATTTGCTAAAATAAAAACATTGCAATCATTTCTGTATTAACAGTACTTCAAAATATACATGTGTCTTGTCGGTTGCTGTCTAATTGATGTATATTTTTTTTTTGTACAAAATGATAACGTGTACACAACATGTATACCACATCTTCTTTAATAATCTAATTGTCTTTGACATTCCTACCTTTTCATATTCTGAGGTAATGACCCAATTACAACTTCCAATAGCATAACCTGAACTACAGGAACTTATGGTCAATGCTCCATACAAATTCTACAATAAACATATCTACATAAATTAATTAGGAAAAGTATATTAAATCTGAAAGTAAGTAAAGAAAAGATCTGATATGTGGAAATATTTACTCAGAAAATTCATGAAGGCCTAGAATATTTTTTGTTACTTTTTTCAAAGTTTAAAAAAAATCTGTTATTCAAGGGACAGCATTCAAATACTTTTTTTTCAATGTAGAGACAATTTAAGGGAGGTCTCTTCCTATATGAAGGTATACACACTTGAAGGTCAATTATATCAAGAGCTATATGATCAATAATTTGTTATATGTGATGTCTGAGAACTATATATGAATGGGTTATACTAAAGTAATGCCTGTACCAAGTCAGGAATATGACAGTTCTTGTCCAATTCGTTTTTGATGCGTTTTATTATTTGATTTTGCCATGTGATTATGGACTTTCCGAATTGATTTTCCTCTAAGTTCAGTATTTTTGTGATTTAACTTTTTATGATTTTGTCACAAAATATGTTTTTGGGTTGTTATTTTCACAAGACTTCATTAAAAAAATGATTTTTTTTTAAATCATAGCTGTACTTTTGTTCACAAAGTCCCATGTTAAGACTTCTAATGAGAATACCATGTATATCACAACTTAATTGGGGGAAGAAACCTCCAACAAAAAGTTCTTCTAAAACAAGTTCTAGGTAACATCTAAAAATTGAAGTGATGTATTTCAGCTTTTGTTACTTTTCTAAACTCTTGTTTCATCTCATTTGAGGCCTCTCTGATTGACATACCCTTTTTTCATTGAATCCTACTGTCTGTACCCTGGCTACACAGGACTGAATGTCGTGCTTGGTATAACATTTTTTCCAGGCAAATGGATGGACTGCTTCCTTTAGGAAAGGCGGCAACAAACTGAAAGTAAAATGATGATCATTATAGAAAGCAATTTAAATCAAACATATTTCTGGTTGTGAATTGTCTGTCTTTATGACAAAAGGGATTGTCAACTTTCTATTTTTTTGTAGCAACATTCCACGAGCACCTGCATATGCAATATATCTCCCAATTGATATTGTGTTCAGCTTGAATTTCCAATCATGATTTCCTTAATAGAGAGTTGCTCTTAACAAGGAAGTTATTAAAGCAAAAGCTTCAAGTTGCAATCATTCATTCATCAAGTTTACAGACTCCATCACAAGTTGTATTGGAATATCTATTTACATATGATAGCAGATATGTTCCAAATGTTGTAACTACAATCCCTTTCCCTTACCCCAAGTATGAACTACTGATTTAGACTTATTTTCGGGTTTGCACTAACATTAGTAACACGAGGGGTGCCACATGTGGAGCATCTGCTTACTCTTCATGGGCACCTGAGATCACCCCCAGATTGTGGTGGGATTATTTTCTATGTTATGTTTTGTGTACTATTTGTCTGTCAGTCTTTTTCTTTTTTAAACATGGTGTTGTCAGTTTATTTTCGATTTAATTGAGTTTGAATGTCTGTTTGGTGACGGTATCTTTCGACTCACATTTGTTATATATATTTAGGTCTTCAAGATTTGTATTATGTTTTGGATTTTTAAATATTTTGGATCCTAGAAGAGACTTTGATTGTTGAAATGCTCACTTGAGGAATAAAAAAATTGGAACCATTTATGTCATTGCTAAATTACTATGTTTTTAACCAGACTTAAATGTTTTATTCATTTTTTTCCTGTATAGAAACTTAATAATTTGTTAAACATGTGAAATACATGTGTCCTACAGAATTGTGTTGCATGGTAATTGCATCATTCAGAATTTAATTGTGTATTTTTAGTTCTTGTTAAAATATGGTACTAATTTTTATACTGATTTTTATACTTTATTATTATGTTATGCTGTTTAGTGCTTTGGTGATTTCTGTTATCCTTCTATGAAAACTAATATAAGTTTGGAACCGGTTTGTTATCCTATTACATTTTTCCAAACATAAAGTATTTTATATTTCTATATTTATTATAATGTATTTATGCTCACTTTTTTACGAGTAATCAGTGATTACACAATCATGAATACACATTACTTTCTGCATTAATAATATGCCTAGTTCACAACTCCTCAGCTTGAAAAGTTTAATAAGTTTATCAGATTCATGTATCAAAGTTCTCGTCCCATTTACTGTAATCAGGTTGAATGATAAACACTTTATCTGGTATTTATTTGTTAATGTATCATATGATTTAATCTTTATTTTAACTGTCAAAATTATCCTACAATGATAAAAACACCTTTATTTTAAAAGCAACTGATTTTATGTGGACAACATTAGAGTCATACATTGAAATATTACTAAAATGGCATCTTCTCAGTCTATTGGAATGGCACAGACTCTGACTGTGTGTCAGTTCTGTGAAGATTCACCAGACATTAAGTGGAAGTGTGTTACCTGTGAACTGTTCTTTTGTCAACTGTGCAATTCAAAGATACATAGTAAAATCAAAGGATCAAGTGAACATGAAATACTAAATACCAAAGACTTTGGAATGGAGGATTTGGCCACTTCAGTGCGGAAAATAGACCTTAAAAACATGGTATGTTCAAAGCATAGTGAACAAAAATGTTTTACATACTGTAATGAATGCAGGGTGCCTGCTTGTTCAAAATGTTTAATGGAGCCTCATAAAGGGCGTGACTATATTCCCCTTGATGAAATGTATAATAATATTGTGTCTGAAATGAAAGAACTTATAACAAAATTTGAAGAAAATCTTCAGGTCTTTAGAAATGAAAAGGATAAACTGCTAAAAATACTTTGTGATGGCGATACAAACTTTCGAGAAACAAGGGAGATAATTCTACAAACTGAGAGAGAAATGAAAGAGGCTATATCAAAGTATACTAAAGACCTCTTACAAGAACTAGATGCAAAATGGAAACCATCAGAAAATAGGATCAAAACAGAACTTTCTGAGTTAAAAAGGAATGAGGATGAGTTGGAAACTAGGACAAATAATCTACACCAAGCCCTGAAGTCTCATCAAGCTGCAGACATTTTCTCTACAAATAAAAACTTAGACAAGTCACTGCCAAAGTATTCAGTTAAAAAAGTCAATCCAAATAGAACAAAATTTATTCCCAGAAATGTGCAAGTAGCAATAAAAAGTCAGTCAATGCTAGGTGATCTTTATAAGGTCCCAGACATGGAACTCATAGACACTTATCAAAGTGATTTGTACAATGTAACAAAAATACTGTCATGTGGTAAAAATACTGCATTTATAGGAAGCATTGGAAATCAAAAGTTGCAGAAAGTTAAATTTGAAAATCAGAAAATCAAAATAGAAAGAGAATTTAAGATACAACTGTTTGATATGGCATTTATAAATGATGAAGAAATGATTGTGTCGTCTACAAAATGTGATTTAAAACTATATACCAAAGATGGACAATTAAAGAAATTTAAGTCCTTTTCTCCATTAAAAACATCTTGTGTTTATGTAACTAAAGATAGTAAGCTAATAGTAGGTTTGATAGAATCTGTTCCTGAAATTATTCCCCCACCAAAAGATTGTATCAGTAGCCTGGTAATTATAAACCAAGATAAAGTCATAGAACATACTATTGAATATGATAGGGACAATCAGAAACTGTTAACATATCCTTATAAAATCAAAACTTATGATGATCAGATAATCATTGTGGATCTTTTAAACGGTGATTTTGAGGGAAGGGTAGTAATGTTAGACTATGCGGGTCAACTCCATTGGACCTACAATGGCTGTATAAGTACAATCTCTGACCAGGGTAAATTTTATCCGAGAGATGTGTCAATCACCTCTACAGACTTGATTTTAGTTTCTGATCCACTGAACCATGCTATTCATATATTAAATCATGATGGGAAGGTTATTGTACGTAAGGATGTAAAAGGCTTAGGAATAGAAGTCCCTTGGAGTCTTGATATTGACAACAATAAAAATTTATGGGTAGGGTGTCACACATTGACAGCAGATAAAACAAATAAGGCTAAGATATACTGTGTAAAACTCACATAATATCTTAAGCTAATGAACACATAAAGTTTGACCTGCAACTTAAGCTGGATAGGGGAAGTAATCAGTCTAAAGATTAAAGTAAATTTTAGTATCAGTTAGTGATTTTTTTTAACTAAGATTGTAACCAGTCACAAATACAAATAACCTGTTGTGCTGTTAGGGAGGCCAGTGTCTAAGGAAAGATTTAGAACAATATTTCCAAAAATGGTAAATATAACAGCAACTAAAGAAAACAAATATATGAAACTTTTTTACAACTATCATATTAAAACAAATTGCTTCATTTACCTTAAAATTACATGTTAATCAACATGATCAATTCAATCAACAGGAATCAGTTTATTCTTATTCTAACTTAAACACATTTTATTATGTTTTATAGTTATAATTATTGTAATCATTGATGAGTGCAGCAATTAAAATTAAGAATATATGGTGTTGTTTTGTAAGTCAGTTATTTATTATTTTTAATGAGATTGCAACCATAGTTAAACAATATCAATAAAAAATATTAGGTATGTGTCAGCTTAGACAGCAACTCAACAACACAAAAGACATGAAACATCTTAATTAAGATTGAACCGTCTATTAATTATAACTGATACTGTACATATGGATTATATCATTTGTTGGCTACTAGTTTTTGTGGGTTTCCTGGTTACAAGTGAACCATGATCTCAAGTGTCCAAAAAAATTATGTTTCCTCAGTCCACAAAACTTGATACACAGGAAAATAAAAGAATCCAGTCTGGTAATATTAATAATATAACTTGTAAAAAGTCTTCAGGGACTAGCTGCTGTAGAACATTATTGATCTACATGTTTTGGGGCCTATGGCACCGTTGTTAGGATAAAAAAAAATTACACCTGATTTATTAAAATTTTAAGGTTTCTTGGCAAAATCTTTCAGAATTTGTGGATCGTCCATGCTCTTTAATCTTATACTTTATTTGGTTCTTTTAACTTGTATTATTTGAGTCTCACTGATGAGTCTTTTACAACTTATACACCAATCATACACATGATCTTTTGCTTATGGTATCCAGATAACAGAACAAACAACAAATAACTTAACAATGACCAATGAACCATGGAAATGAGGTCAAGGTCATATGAACATGACAGTCTCACATGTACACCTTGCAATCTTCCCACACAAATAAAATAGTTGGTGTATTGCTTTTGGTATCTGAGATAAGGACAAGACAACAAAACTTAAATATAATTTATATCTATATAATAATAAATGTGGTTGAGGTCAAATGAACCCTGTATGACAGACATGTAAACCTTTCAAGCTTGCAAAGGTTAAGATGAATAATAAAGGAAATTCTAGTGTTGAAAAAAAGTTTCTTGTAGATAGATATATAAAGATGTGGTATGAATGCCAATGAGACAACTCTCCATCCAAGTCATAGTAGACTTATATATGTATAAGACTCGGAACCGCGATGGTACTCCGAACCATGATGGTCACGCTGAAGTGCGATGGTCTACGCTGAAGTGTGTCGATTAACACACTAAAGTGGTATGGTGGCATTATGATGCTAACTTGTTGATAGCTATTCTAAAGAGCGATGGTAGTTACACTGAAGTGAGATGGTCTGCTTATTTTATATAGACGGTACAAAGCAAAACGTACATAAGATGTTTAAATGAAATAACATTATTCAGATTTGACGAAAGTAACTGCTAACCTCGCATTCAAAAGATCTTTCAATTTCTGTTGAGTTCAAACTGGAGACTTCATCTGTTTTAATCTAATTTTGAAAGTGTCAATTCATTAATAATTACACAGTAGTATGGTGTCAGAAAGTATGGTATTCACCGCATGTATGTCTATATATATGCTAGTACTTGTCATGTTCTTCACTAAAAATTAAAATTATTATTTGATTCTCTGCTGAGGAGAATAAAATATACAGGAAAGAATCTGTAGGGACCAGTCAGGTTAATTTCTTCCCTTCATCTTGTGAAAATCAAATTAAACACTGTAACCACAATGAAATTAGGCTACAGTGACAGAGTTCTTACAAATCAACTTGATATAATAAAAACATAAATTGCCCACATAAAATCATATATGTCATGCTAGAAGAGAAATCAAATTTAATGTTTATATTAAGACATATAGTCCAGCCCTGGCCTCTGTGACTTATTTTTTTTTTCACTGACAACAAAAAAAAAGTCACTTAGGCCTCAGGGATGGCCTACTACAAACTAAGGTCATCTTTTTGCCACTTTGACATAGCTAAATATTATTGTAATATCCACCAGCACTACTCAAACCTGTTTTTGGACTTAATTCCTTCGATCGTTATTTTTATGCTCCATTTATGGGCATGATGTTTCTGATCTGTGCGACCGTTCGTTTGTCTGTTCATCCCTTCGTCCCTTCGTCCCACTTCAGATTAAAGTTTATAGTCGAGGTAGTTTTTGATGAAGTTGAAGTCCAATCAACTTGAAACTTAGTATACATGTTCCTTATAATATGATCTTTCTAATTTTAATGTCAAATTAGAGTTTTTATCCCATTTTCACAGTCCACTGAACATAGAAAATGATAATGCTGATAGGCATCCGTGTACTTGGGACACATTCATTAGTAAATTTTGCAGACTCCATTACTAGTTGTAATGGAATATCTATTCAGATATGATAGCAGATATGTTCCAAATGTCATAAACTACAATCCATTCCCCTTACCCCAAATATGACCTACTGATTTAGACCTTTTTCCGGGCTTGTACAAACATGAGCAACACGAGGGGTGCCACACGTGGAGCATCTGCTTACTCTTCATGAGCTCCTGAGATCACCCCCAGGTTTTGGTGCGGTTATTTTCTATGTTATGTTTTGTGTACTATTTATCTATCAGTCTTTTTCTTTTTTAAACATGGTGTTTTGAATTGATGAGTTTGAATGTCTGTTTGGTTACTGTATCTTTCATACCTCACTTTGATGCCTTTAAATGTTATATATATTTTAGGTCTTCAAGATTTGTACTATGTTCAGAGTTTTTAAATATTTTGGATCACAGAAGAGACTTTGATTATTGAAATGCCCACTAGATGAACACAAAAAAATTGGAACCATTAATGTCATTGCTAAATTACTATGTTTTTATAGAGATTTAAATGATTGTTGAAATGCTCACTTGAGGAATAAATAAATTGGAACCATTAAAGGAGCACTAGCTACGATATATATAAAAAAATAAAGTATGATTTTTTTTAGATCAATCATTAATCAAATTGGAATAATCAAATAATAATTTGCTTTTAGCAATCAATTTCCTTTAATTTTGTTGAAATAAGCGATTAAACATAATTTTTGACTGATTCACTTGCAAGTGAAAACGTCATCATCATTCTAACCGGTATTCATGTGAACTTCAAGTTAACCCCTAGCTAGAGATTGACAACGCATGCATTGTACGTGTACTGGTTATTTAAAGAAAAAGAATGTCAACAATGAAAGTGAAACTACGGTAAATCATTTGATTACTAATTCGATGCACATAAAATCATTCGTATATGGTTAAAAACAATGAGAAACATCTATTTTTAATCTATAAAATAAAATCAAACAGACCTATAAAAATCCAATTGCACGTGTTGGTTTAATCTATTCGTATCTTTATTTTTGTTTACATCGCTTATATGGTCATCTGAGGTCAAATCGATAGTTAATTAGATGGCGTCTGGACTAAAATACACACGAAACAAACCTATAAATTATCTACCCCATGCTCTGTAAACTGTTTATTTTAGACTTTTGATAGTTTGGATAAATATTTTACCTTGTTATAAACCAAATATGAGAATTTGAGTCAAATCGGTAACAATGAATTTGACAGCTAGTGCCCCTTTAAATTAATTTCATTGCTACATTACTATGTTTTTAACCAGATTTAAATGTTTTATTCATTTTTGTCCTGCATAGACACTTCATAATTTGTGAAACATGTGAAATACATGTGTTCTACAGAATTGTGTTGATGGTAATTGCATCATTCAGAATTTTAATTGTGTATTTTAGTTCTTGTTAAAATATGGTACTGATTTTTATACTTTGTTACTATGTTATGGTGTTAAGTTCATTGGTGATTTCTGTTATCCTTCTATGTAATACTAATGTCAGTTTGGAACAGGTTTATTAGCATATAACATTTTCCCAGACATAAAGTATTTATAATTCTATATTTATTATAATGTATTTATGCTCACTTTTTTATCAGTACTATCAGATTCACAATTAGAAATACACCCCTTAACTTCTGAATTAATAGTATGCCTAGTTAGCTTGAAAAGTTTAATAAGTTTATCAGATTCATGTATCAAAGTTCTCGTCCCATTTACAGTTTGAATGATAAACATTTTATCTGGTATTTATTTGTTAATGTATCATATGACTAAATCTTTATTTTAACTGTCAAAATTATCCTACAATGATAAAAACACCTTTATTTTAAAAGCAACTGATTTTATGTGGACAACATTAGAGTCATACATTGAAATATTACTAAAATGGCATCTTCTCAGTCTATTGGAATGGCACAGACTCCGACTGTGTGTCAGTTCTGTGAAGAATCAACAGACATTAAGTGGATGTGTGTTAACTGTGAACTGTTCTTTTGTCAACTTTGCAATTCAAAGATACATAGTAAAATCAAAGGATCAAGTGAACATGAAATACTAAATACCAAAGACTTTGGAATGGAGGATTTGGCCACTTCAGTGCGGAAAGTAGACCTTCAAAACATGGTATGTTCAAAGCATAGTGAACAAAAATGTTTTGCATACTGTAATGAATGCAGGGTGCCTGCTTGTTCAAAATGTTTAATGGAGCCTCATAAAGGGCGTGACTATATTGTTCTTGATGAAATGTATAATAATATTGTCTCTGAAATGAAAGAACTTATAACAAAATTTGAAGAAAATCTTCAGGTCTTCAGAAATGAAAAGGATAAACTGCTAAAAATACTTTTTGATGGTAATACAAACTTTCAAGAAACAAGGGAAATAATTCTACAAACTGAGAAGGAAATGAAAGAGGCTATTTCTAAACATGCTAATGAACTTTTACAAGAACTAGATGCAAAATGGAAACCATCTGAAAATAGGATCAACACAGAACTTGCTGAACTTAAAAAGAATGAGGATGAGTTGGAAACCAGGACAAATAATCTAAACCAAACCCTGCAGTCTCATAAAGCTGCGGACATTTTCTCTACAAATAAAAACTTAGACAAGTCATTGGTTAAGTACTCCATTAATAACATCAATCCAAGTAGGACAAAATTAATTCCTAGAAATATCGAATTGAAAAACAGAAGTCAGTCCATGATTGGTGATCTTTATACAGTCCCAGACATGGAACTCATAGAAACTTATCGAAGTGATTTTGTCAATGTGAACAAAATACTAGTGTATGATGACAACACTGCTTTTTTAGGAAGTTTACGTAGTCAAAAACTACATAAAATAAAATTCAACAATCATAATATCAAAAAAGAGAGAGAAATTCAGATACAAATATTTGATATGGCATGGATAAATGATGAAGAATTACTTGTGTCATCTAGAAAATGTGACCTACAACTTTGTAATGTAGATAAACCATTGAAGACATTGAAGGCCTTTTCTCCCTTAAAAACTTCCTGTGTTCATGTAACTAAAGATAGTAAGATAATAGTAGGCTTGACAGAATCTTCTCCTATAACACTCCCCCCACCAAAAGATTGTATCAGAAGACTTGTGATTATGAACAAGGATGGTGACATGCTACATACTATTGAGTATGATAGGGACCATCAGAGACTGCTATCATATCCTTATAGGGTCATAACTTTTAATGATAAGATAATAGTTGTAGACATTGTAGACAAAGAATGGGAGGGTAGGGTTATAATGTTAGATTATGGAGGACAACTCCATTGGACCTACAATGGCTGTAATAGTATCAATTCTGATCAGGGTAAATTTTATCCAAGTGATGTGGCAATAACCTCTACAGACTTGATTTTAGTTTCTGATGGAGTAAACCATGCTATTCATATATTAAATCATGGTGGGGAGGTTATTGTATGGAAGCATGTAAATGGCTTAGGAATAGAATTACCTTGGAGTCTAAGTATTGACAAAAATGATGTGTTATGGATTGGGTGTGATACATGGGTAGAAGATAAAACCAAGAATGCTAAGATACACTGTGTCAAACTCATATAATCTCTTCAGCTAATTAACATTTTTGCATTTAAACTTACAAATAGAGTTTGGTCTGCAACTTCAACAGAATAGGGGAAGAAATCCATCTACAGTTATTTAGATTATAGTAAATTTTAATATGTTCAAAACTTTTAACTGTAAATTTCATCTCTTGGAAATAGAAAACACTTAGTTATAATTATAACTTACAAATAACTATCCTGTCATGTGGATGTTGTTGTTTTTATCAGTTTAAAGTAAAATTTTCTAAGTTAGATTGTGACCAGTCAAAAACATAAATAAAAGATGGTAAATATAGCATCAACTGAAGAAAACAAAATATATGAAACTTTTTTACAACTATCATATTAAAATAAATTGCTTCATTTACCTTAAAATTACATGTTAATCAATCCAATCAACACCAATCAGTTTATTTTTATTCTAACTTAAACACTTTTATAGTTATAATTATTGTAATCATTAATGGGTGCAGTAATTAAAATACAGAATATATGTTGTTGTTTTGTTAATCAGTTTTTTTTTGGTTTTTTTTATGAGATTGTAACCATAGTAAACAAATATAAATAAAAGATATGGGGTTTATGTCAGTTAGACAGCAACTCAACAACATAAAATACATCAAACATCTTAAGATAAAAAGTCTTTCAATCATAACTGATACTAGTACTGTACACATGGATTATCATTTGTTGGCTACTAGTTTTTTTGTGGGTTTCCTGGTTATAAGTGAACCATGATTTCAATTATTCAGGAAAAAAATATGTTTCCTCAATCCACAAAAATTGATACACAGAAAAATAATAGAATCCAGAGTTTGGTAATATCAATAATATAACTTGTAAAAAGTCGGATATCAACAACACTTCAGGGACTGCTGCAGAACATTTATTGATCTACATGTTTTGGGGGCCTATGTCACCGCTGTCAGGATAAAAACAATGAAGAAAATTACACCTGATTTGTTAAAAATTTAAGGATACTTGGCAAAATCTTCTATGCTCTTCAATCTTTTTCTCTATCTGGCTGTTTAAATTTTTTTATTTGAGAAACACTGATGGGTCTTTTCTAGACAAAGCACACATATGGCTTACTAGTAAGTAATAAACCTAGTATCTTAGACTTAGATGAGTTTTTTTTCAACGAATCTCTGTATATGTATAATGATCATGGAAATGAGGTCAAAGTCAGATGAACCCTCACCGACAGACATGCTCACCTATTAATCATTCAATACTCCACATACACATGATCATTTGCTTATAGTATCCAGATAACAGATCAAACAACAAATAACTTAACAATGACCAACATGACCAATGAACCATGGAAATGAGGTCAAGGTCATATGAACATGACAGTCTCACATGTACACCTTTCAATCTTCCCACACAAATAATATAGCTTGTTCATAGCTTTCAGTATCTGAGATAAGGACAAGACAACAAAGCTTAAATATAATTAGAATCTTTGAAATGAGGTTGAGGTCAAATGAACCCTGTATGACAGACATGTGAACCTTTCAAGCATGCAAAGGTAAAGATGAATACTAAAGGTAATTCTAGTGTTAAAATAAAAATAAGTTTTGAGATATTTGTAGATAGATGTATGAAGATATGGTATGAGGGGCAATAAGACAACTCTACATCCAAGTCGTAGTAGACTTATTTGTAGGATTTATCAGAACCATGAATGAAAGTATTCTTGAAATAGAAATTTGTACTCAAGCCATGAAAATTGGGTGTCCAAGGCCAAATTTGAAAGGCACTCTAAGAGTAAATAGGATTGACATGGTCATACATAACACATATTATGAATAGATATGGCAGTACCGCCAAGAGAACTCTAGGAGTCCTGGATGTTGACAGGGTTCTTCGAGATTGACTAGATATCCAGGATGTTTTATGACATCAAATTTGAAAGTCAACATATCCAGAGTAGATGCCGGTAGTCTAGAGACCTTATTCTTCATTAACTCAAGATTCCATACAAATATGGCCGATGAAAAACATATGAATCTACTAAGGTCAATACTTACTCTAAAATAACTGGTTCCTTCCATCTGTCTCTTATTTCTGGTTTGGGGTATCTTTCCACATAGGTAACCAGTTCTTCCATGTATTGTCTTAAAAGATAAGAAATTACTATGTATATATGTAACTTAATAATATGTTTTAAGTCATGAATTTGTAGTTTAACAAAATAAAATTGAGAAAGGAATTGGAAATAGAGATTGTGTCAAAGAGACAACAACCCAACCAAAGGACAGAAAACAGCCACCAATGGGTCTTCAACGCAGCAAGAAAATCCCACACCTGAAGACGGGCTTCAGCTGTCCCCTAAACAAAATATGTACTAGTTCAGAAAAAATGAACATCACAAGAAACTCAAAAATATATAAATGAACTTTATTTAAACTAGATGTTTCAAAGCAACATGAATAGCCCCGTCTCAAAAGTTGAAAAATCTGCAATTTCAATAACACATGTGGACACAAACATGATGGTAGTCTCACATATCAAAATCAGCTCAAAAATAAGCAGAGCAGAACGAAACTTAAACTTGATCTGTAACTCATCTTGGTTAACTCACATGACAAAAATCAGCCCAATATCTGAAAGAGTTTAGAAAAAAAGTCTGTATAACTGTGATTTTCAACAATTTATCAGAGTCCATAGCCCGTAATTTTTGGCAAAAACTAGCCAAGCAGAACAAAACTTAAACTTGATCTGTAACTCATCTTGGTTAACTCACATGCCAAAACTCATCCCAATATCTGAAAGAGTTTAGAAAAAAGTCCATATAACTGTGATTTTCAAAAATTTATTAAAGTCCAGAATATCGGAATGACGGAATTACGGACAAGGGTAAAACTATATGGCACCGACAACTTCGTTGCGGGGCCATAAAAAATATACAAGATTAAGAAAGGCAAGTTGCTTCAGACTTGGGACAGGCCCAAAAACATAAATCTTATATTGAAGGTCAGATTGGCCAGTTCTTAAGTGATGAAAACATTAATTTGAATAAAATAACAAGATTAAATATTGAAAATATCTAGTTACATCAATTCAATCTTCTAGAAAATCAGAATCAGAGCCAACAAAAATTATAAACTTTAAATTTCATGTATACTATTTTTAAAAATATAGTATTCTTTTTTGAAAGGAGACTGTCTATAGATATGCATCACAACATACATCATCTAGTTACCTAGTCCAACAAGCTGCCCAATGTAGATGCTGACCTTAAAAGTCCTATGAAATGAGTGACCGGTGAAAAATAATGCTATTCCAATTCTTGAACCTATGCATATAAACATCATAAACTTAGTCTTTTGTGCACGATTTTATCATTTTCTTCGCATAAATTTTGTATAATCGTCAATTTTTTTTCAATCGGTCAGTGTTGTTGTGAAAATATGGTAGGTAATGAAGCCGAAGTTTAAAAATTGTCACCTGTTTGTCAACAATCAACAAAAAAGCATGGATATTGAGCACGTGTTTAACATGTACAATCAGATAATAGTTTATTTTAAGGACATCTATGCGTATTGCAATCACACTGAGGTCACTTTGCATATGGAAAATATGTCGGGAATTGCTTCCTGAAGGAAGCAATGAAAATAAAGTAAACTTCTTCTAAATATGAACAAATTAAAGAATTTTCTTAAGAAAAATGTATATGTACATAAGTTTTATAATGAAAACTATCCATTATTTTTCTTAATTTGAGGTTTCTTATGACTTTAAAGTCATATGAAACTTCAAATTAAAAAAAAATAGGCATATGTTTTTTATAACTAAACGGCTAGTTTTTATTACAAAACTTATGTACGTCTACTTTTTTTCTCAAGAAAATTCTATAATTTGTCCAAATTTAAAAGAAGTTTACTTTTTTTAATTGCTTGTTTCCAGCAAACAATTCAACGACAAGTTTTCCACATGCAGCGTGACCTTTCTCGTAAAAATCTGGTGATCGCAATATGCAAGTGCGAATAGGTAAACATCGCTCCCACATCAAGATAAACTATATCTTATTGTACCTGTTATACACATGCTTACCTGAATTTCCAGGCTTCTTTGTTGATTGTTTACAAAAGGTGACAATTGTAAAACTTCGGCTTCAAAACACGACCATTAATTACCTGCCATATTTTCACAACAACACTGACCAATTGAAATGTAGGTGAAAAAAATTATAAAGTCGTGCACAGAAGACTAAGTTGATGATTTATGTATGCATTGGTTCAAGAATTGGAATAAAATTATATTTCGCCCGTCACTCATTTCATGACTTTAACCTTGTGCTTTTCAAGTTTCTATAGTTACCTTCCCATCTGTAGAGTTGGGTCTGTACAGAAGACTTGACCTTTGAACCCAGTGTATTCTGTGATGTATGGTAATGCTAACATGACATTGTGATTTGATATTAAAATGGCGTCAATCTGGGAGAGATCTGTCATTCCAACCTGTTAGATAAAAGTCACTTAATGTTGTCAAATGAAAAGGACATTTAAACTCTGGCAGATAGTTGTCTCGTTCGTTATTTTAGCATATCTTATTATTTGTATACAAAATGAGAAGAAGAAAAATTACATTGAAAACAGGAAGAAAGAGAAATAATTAGACTTTGCATGACGTCATAAACCTTTGATGTTACCTAGAAATAACTATATCTAAGTAAATGTTAAATGTTCAATATTTTATATAAACCTCTCATGTTTTTTTTCTGCAGTGAATATAATGTATAATAAAAATATTTTTTTAACCCGTGATATAAAACAAAACAAAAATTCACCATCATTGCTGCATAGTTAATTTTACATCCAATCTTTGTTTTCTCTTGTACAAACCTCTGGTGTCAGGAATTCCAGGCAGCCATTGACAAAAATATTTCCTCCTGATTCTTTTAGTTCATCTTCCTGAAGACAAAATAAAATTGAAAAGAATTTTGATAAAAAATGTTTGGTGCTTGCTGGCCAATACGAAATAGGATCATGCTGACTTTTATAAAACTTTAAAAATGTTTGAACCTACTCAATTTTATGCACCTGTTCTAAGTTAGGAGCCTGTTTTTCAGTGGTTGTCATTTGTTGATGTGGTTCATAAGTGTTCTCGTTTTTTTTTAAATAGATTAGATTATTAAATGTATTATTTTTCCTGCTTGAATTGTTTTACACAAGTCATTTTGGGGCCCTTGATAGCTTGTTGTTCAGTGTGAGTCAGGGATTGTGACTTTTTTTGAGAATTGTTTCATTGGCACTCGTTACACATCTCCTTATTTTTATATCTGTATAAAAGGACACATTTCTGAGTGTTACATATATTAGGGCCGTCAGTTGTTTACTGATGTGCCTATATTTCAGTACCTGTTTTTATTGTTCTTGGTCTGATTAGGCATTACATATTTTTCACTGGATATACATGTACATGATATATGGGATATTACATAAACTAAGGACCAACAAATGACTTATTTTAAGATATTAAACAAATAGTGAAACCAAACTTACATCAAGCCCCTCTTTATTATTAGGTGGTGTCCATGTCTGTAGGCTAGAAAATTTGGTACTGAAAAAAAATAAATGGTATTTACTGATATAGGTACATTATCAAAATCTATGAATAATTTCCAAGCCCTATACTATAGAATTAATAGGAACTATTAAATAAATATGCTTTAGCCTTTGTTTATGATGTTAGTTTTTTTATTTTGGTTCATTTTATGTTTCTAAGTTTATTGGGGTTTACGTTTCCTGAATATAAAGCTTAAGGGAGATTCATGGTATACCGCCATCTTGGATTGAACAATCACAGTAAAAAATCAGTCTAGTTATTTGCCTAAATCTGCAAATTTGAAGACAGATTTGCAATTTATTGGTTAGACTGTTTAATAATATAAAGAAAACTTGGCAATTTATTGTATAATCCAAAATATTTAAACAAATATAATTTTTCTTTCTTTTAGAATCATTTTTTTCAAACGAGCCATTTAAGGGAAGATAACTCTTTTAGTAAAAAATTTATACTGGACAGATAGGGAATTTTTTTCTTTTTACTTGTAGCAAGAAAACAAGTTCGGTGACACCATTTTTTCTTTTTATTTTCTTAAAACATATTACAAAACCTATCTTTCACAATTTTTTTCAAAATTCTATCTCATAGATTTTTTTTTATGCACACAAATGTGTTTTCCCATGAACAATCTAACCAAATTTAGGCAATTTTAAACGACTCATAGCTTGAAAAATAGCACAGTGACCCCTCCTTTTATTATTATATATTGAAAAGAGCATATTAAAATCTTCATTCTGGCTAAGTATAAGAACATTCTGTCTCAAAAAATATTTACTTATGATCTACCTTAAGTCTACATTATCATTTAGGGGCCAGCTGAAAGTCCGCCTCTGGGTGCACACTTTTCTCCCTGCGTTGAAAATGCCTGGTATTCTGAATTATTTTGACTTCATGTACTTATGTATGGTATGTTAATCTTCAGTGATAGACTGCTTCTTATTTGTATGTTTCTGTGGTTGCTTCTGTTTCCCAAACCCTCCTAAACTTTTTTCCTCCTATCTGATAATTTTCGGGAACGGATTGAGAACTTTTTAAATGGTCCAGTTTTTCATCCATGCTGGTTGGTTGTTAGGTACAACGCTAGTGTGGCAAAGGTGGATCCTGTCAGATGCAGGGGGTCACAGTAAAAAAGTAAACTTGAATTTGAACAAGATGAATCAACACCTAAACCGGTTATTGTGCGGTTGGGTAACAGTGAAAAAATGTCCAATGTTCATCTCAATAGAACTAGGAAGTTTTTAGATTGGTTTGTTAGTCATGGAATTATGATAGTATAGGCAATGTATAATAACTTGTTTTCAATGCTGTGACACTTAAAACTGACCCTAAACATTGCTAAATCCAATGTATTTTTTGTCATATTTGGTTTCTTTTGTGCAAGTGTTTATTTTGGACAAGATCGTGCAGAGTTTGTGTTTCTCAGTCCTTGATTTTCTATGTTATGTTTTGTAGACCATAAAGTTTGTATTTATATTTTTCCATGGTGTTGTCTGTTTGTTTTTAACTTATGATTTTGAATACCCCTTTGATAAATAATTCTTATGCCACTCTTTTGTAACACACGAAGACTGCAGACAAAAAAAGTTATAACTATAAAAGACTGATCGTAAGTATACTGAATTCTTCATGATCTATTTGAAGTTTTTTTTATAAAATTGACTCCAGTCCAGGACAGTGGTTTCTTTTACTTGTGTTTTTTTTTTTAAATGTAGTTTTTTCAAAGGAATTTTATTCAAATATGTTTCCAATTTTTACACTGACAATGAGAGAAATATATATTCTACAAGTGTGTTACAATATTTCTCCACTTAAGCCAGATGAATTCTAATATTTAAAGGCTTTACATTTTTTAAAACACAAGTAAAAAAATCAGTGTTCTGCATGTTCTGGAGTCGATTTTGTAAAAAAACTTACAACTAGAGCTTTATAAATTTATAAAATTTATAAAATTTAACTGTTGAGAGTGGAGAAATATAGTAATGCATGGGTTATCACTGATTATAGTGGTGTGGTCTAGAGTAATACATGGGTTATCACTGGTTATAGTGGTGTGGTCTAGAGTAATACATGGGTTATCACTGGTTATAGTGGTGTGGTCTAGAGTAATACATGGGTTATCACTGGTTATAGTGGTGTGGTCTAGAGTAATACATGGGTTATCACTGGTTATAGTGGTGTGGTCTAGAGTAATACATGGGTTATCACTGGTTATAGTGGTGTGGTCTAGAGTAATACATGGGTTATCACTGGTTATAGTGGTGTGGTCTAGAGTAATACATGGGTTATCACTGGTTATAGTGGTGTGGTCTAGAGTAATACATGGGTTATCACTGGTTATAGTGGTGTGGTCTAGAGTAATACATGGGTTATCACTGGTTATAGTGGTGTGGTCTAGAGTAATACGTGGGTTATCACTGGTTATAGTGGTGTGGTCTAGAGTAATACATGGGTTATCACTGGTTATAGTGGTGTGGTCTAGAGTAATACGTGGGTTATCACTGGTTATAGTGGTGTGGTCTAGAGTAATACGTGGGTTATCACTGGTTATAGTGGTGTGGTCTAGAGTAATACGTGGGTTATCACTGGTTATAGTGGTGTGGTCTAGAGTAATACGTGGGTTATCACTGGTTATAGTGGTGTGGTCTAGAGTAATACGTGGGTTATCACTGGTTATAGTGGTGTGGTCTAGAGTAATACGTGGGTTATCACTGGTTATAGTGGTGTGGTCTAGAGTAATACGTGGGTTATCACTGGTTATAGTGGTGTGGTCTAGAGTAATACGTGGGTTATCACTGGTTATAGTGGTGTGGTCTAGAGTAATACATGGGTTATCACTGGTTATAGTGGTGTGGTCTAGAGTAATACATGGGTTATCACTGGTTATAGTGGTGTGGTCTAGAGTAATACATGGGTTATCACTGGTTATAGTGGTGTGGTCTAGAGTAATACATGGGTTATCACTGGTTATAGTGGTGTGGTCTAGAGTAATACATGGGTTATCACTGGTTATAGTGGTGTGGTCTAGAGTAATACATGGGTTATCACTGGTTATAGTGGTGTGGTCTAGAGTAATACATGGGTTATCACTGGTTATAGTGGTGTGGTCTAGAGTAATACATGGGTTATCACTGGTTATAGTGGTGTGGTCTAGAGTAATACATGGGTTATCACTGGTTATAGTGGTGTGGTCTAGAGTAATACATGGGTTATCACTGGTTATAGTGGTGTGGTCTAGAGTAATACATGGGTTATCACTGGTTATAGTGGTGTGGTCTAGAGTAATACATGGGTTATCACTGGTTATAGTGGTGTGGTCTAGAGTAATACATGTAATACATGGGTTATCACTGGTTATAGTGGTGTGATGTGTTTCTCTAATTATTTGTATCCTTGATTTTTCAAAGATTTGAAGAATTTAGACTTTGTGTTTTTAATATGTGGCGTCATCATTTTCCCGAAAAAAAGGATATTTTCACAATTGGTTGAGAAATGTGACAAAAGTGAAAGAATTTGGGTACACTGACCTCTGTATAACAGGAAGTGGTAAGAATTTTAATATTTCTTTGACATCAAGTCCACAATCTAACATCAGTGTTACACCTTTAAAGTGGAGTATAAAACATGGCTTGCTTGGATTGCTGGACAAACACGACTGTAATTAAAAGAAAATATCAATATGTATGTTATATGCTGATGAATTATCAAATTCATGTATATTCCATGACAATTAAAACTTGATTAAATCACTTTCTTGAATTTTTACATTGAACTCATGTTGTTTCTAAGAAATTAGTTGTCTGTGAACTGTTTTTCAGAATAGTTTTTTATCTTTTACATGTTGCAACCGTTCTGTATTCATTTTGAATTGGGGACAGTGTTTTTTTATCAACACTCAGTATTTTATTCATTTTACATTCAATGATTATCGGAGTAGTTTTTAAAAAATACTTGTCAATATAAAATTATAATAAATACAAAAACTTATACCCTGCACCCCTTTTTATTTTTCAGAAGGTGTTCTGATTTGGAACATCTTTTTTATTTCAGGGGAAACAAGTATTATGCAGAATAAATATATGTTCTCGTTTCTTGTTTTTTATATAGACTAGACCGTTGGTTTTCTCGTTTGAACCGTTTTATACATGTCATTTTTGGGGCCCTTTTATACATGTTATAGCTTGCTGTTTGGTGTGAGCCAAGGCTCTGTGTTGAAGATCGTATTATGACTTATAATGGTTTACTTTTACAAATTGTGACTTGAATGAGAGAGTTGTCTCTTTGGCACTCATACCACATCTTCTTATATCTAATTACCTCTCTGTTTTTCTAGGCTCTCATGCATATTTTCTTTAAAAGACATTTAGCATAATATATAATGTCTTTTAATGTTGTCATAATTTCATTTAGGTGTTTGACCTTTTTATAGATACATGTATGCCTGGGTTTTGAAATTGACCATTAACAATGATTAATTTTGGTAACTTATCTACTTGTAGGAGTCAATATTTGCAACTTTTTAATTCAGGTCAAATATTCCTTGCTCAACACTAACCATGCTAATTGACATATTGAAATACCAGGGGTCAAATTAAAGCTTTTTTGTGTACTGGCCAGTGACAGACCAGTCAGTGGACTAAAAAATCTACTGGTCCTGCAAAAATTACATTCATTTGACAACCCCTTACATGACTATACTGTATAAATGATAGATTTTTACTTTTTATTTTCATGCTTTCTTTTACATATGTTAGACACGAAAAAGAGAGAATCTCAATCCTGTTTTTGATAAAGGCTTTGATAATCTCAAAGCTTTTCTTTATGAAAATCAGAATCAATGACAGAAAAAATGTCAACATTGTTTTCCACATCATCACAATCCTCACGAAGACCATAGGGTGCCTGACTGGGTCGTCTGGAGCGCTGCCTAAAAATGTTCCACATTTCAATAGCTGGGACATTAACTTTTATTTAACAATTCACGATTTTTTCCCAGGATTATTTATATTTCATTTCCTTTTGTCAATTTCATAAACTTTATTCCAATCTTCCTTTTGAATGACATTTATTTATTTTTTTGTCCGGCAGTCCTTCCAAAAATTGATTTCCAGATAAACTTGTTAGCAAACAAACCAAAACTGCAATCAGGGAGTTTTATCGACAAATTTCTACTGGTCAGCTGTACCACCAGCTGACAAAATCTACTGGTCTGACACAAATTCTACTGGTTTTGGACCACCGGACCAGCGTCAATTTCGATCCCTGTATTGAAGTCATAATTTGTCTTAAATTAAAGGGAGACGAATCTTGAAACCTACAAATTTAGATACCTATGAGTCAAAAGCAGATTTAGACTTATATATCATGTTTACGTCTGACTGTTTATGACAAATGACAGTAACCATGGTAACAATTCCTGAAAAAATGACATTAACAGTAAATTGTTGGTGCAGATAAAACAAACCTTTTCCTTTTGATTATAAGAAAATCAAAAACTTTGTTTAAACGAATCAAGCTTAATTCTTTTCTACATGTACAATAATGTTTTCATACCTCTGACAAACCACTATAAGGATATTTTGATAAATCACAATAAAGTTTTAACCAATATGATGATAAACGGTAGTCAGAAATTACTATTCGACATCTGACAGTAACGGGCATTCATATCTTCATCTTGTTCATAGTAGACTCAGTGGTCCATATAATTAGGACGTCTTGAAACATGTTGTGAAAAGCTATTTCTTTTTTATTTGTGACACCTTCTTATGTCTGAGGAAGGTGTCACAGAAAAAGAAATCAAAATATACCTTTCCAGGCGTCATAATTATTTGTACTATAGTATAGACCTGGGTAACACGAATGACCGAATAACACTGTTATTATCCGAATAACACATGTAATGACCGAATAACTCTTCAAATATCAATATTAACACATTTGAGTGACTTTTACCATGTTTAAACATATATTATTGAATAAAATTATAATAGAAGTGTATTTTATAACCTAAAAATGATTTACAAGTTGCAGGTAAGTTAATATTGATCATTATAAATTTATGGATATCGGTGTGTATTTCCAAGATGGCGACCAAGGAAATCGTATAGAGTGAATAAAAGAAAGATTGCATACAATCCCTCAACGTGTTCATCTTAGACCACCAAAGTGGAGCCCTCACGCCACGTCAAGGCAATGAACATTGTGAGGGTGGGCCCTTTTTAAATAAAATATTGAATAGTAAACTGTTTAAATTAGTTTTTGTTTTAATTTTAGTTAGTTATTAAAAAAATTATTATCTTTATCATATTATTATATTTTTAATTTAGAAATGGATGTTAACCAGCCCCTTTTAAACTCTAAAACTACAACTACTAAGATATCCTGCACACGGCACGGGCTTATCTGTCATAGTCCGCGAAAATACTTTATTTAGAATTTATTGTAAAAAATTTATAACTACTAAGATATCCTGCCCAAGGCACAGGCTTATCTGTCATAGTCCGCGAAAATATAAAGCCATTTTGAAAATGGAAGACAGCACACATGTCTTCATGGTTTTTTATACAAAATTATAGTTACTTGTAAAAACATTTATATTTGCCAATGAAAATCTTCAACTTAGTTTTGAGAAAATTTTATTAGAACAAACATACGAATCATCCATTCAGAAGCTTTGTTTTTATTAAAACAATCAAGTATAATAATTTTTTAATTAAATTTGAATTGAAAATGTGAAAATTCTTAATTACATTTTATTTAATGTTGAGTAAATTGTTATGAAAAGTAATTAGTGATTGGAGTAATTGCATTGCTTTGATGTACTGGTTAAATTTTCAAATCCTTTCTGAAAAACAATCATTAGACAATTCTCTGTATATACAGTAAAATATTTAATACTATATTTTCATAGCCTTTTCCTTTGAAGTGTAACCAGAGAGCACGAATTTCATTACAAAATTGCTCGTCTCCACTGGCACTGGGACTCGAACCTGGGACCTCTGTGTTACAAGGCAGCGCGTATACCGACTGAGCTAAAGAAGTACTTCCTTAGCTCAACCGCTTACGGCTGACTAAGTATCTACTAAGTTTTTCTAAGGGAAGCAATCCTTGGTCGCCATCTTGGAAGTACACACCGATATCCATAAATTTATAATGATCAATATAAACTTACCTGCAACTTGTAAATCATTTTTAGGTTATAAAATACACTTCTATTATCATGATTATAATTTTATTCAATAATATATGTTTAAAAGTCACTCAAATGTGTTAATATTGATATTTGAAGAGTTATTCGGTCATTACATGTGTTATTCGGATAATAACAGTGTTATTCGGTCATTCGAGGTACCGGTATAGACCCTCCATAAATAATTTTAACAGTCTCTTCTTCTTTTGTTACAGAAAACCATCAACATACTGATGTTTACTTTCCGGCGCATGCCTGGTAAATGTTTTTTAATAAATTTATGTTGATAATTTTTGTCAAAATATAAATTAACAAAATATTTCTTATTCAAAGTTGTTTTTGGTCATATATTTTCGTATTTTCAAATTTTCAAATTTTTCTTTGTTTTTAAATATTACATTTTTTATTTTTAGTTTTTTGGTATAAAGATAAAAACAAGAGTATCTGTTTATTTCAGATGAGGGTAAGTATCAAGGAGCACGTCGTGTGTGAGTGCATCCTTGAAGTTTTCTGTAGTGCTGTTTTTGGTAGTCCAAATAATTATGACGTCTTGAAAGGCTATTATAATTTTTTTTCTTTTGAAGTAAGGCGTCAAAGAAAAAAATTATAATAGCCTTTCAAGACGTCATAATTATTTGGACGGTATCCGGTCGTTCCGGCCCCAAACCGATCCGGCCCCAAGTCAATCCGGCCCCAAGTCGATCCGGCCCAAGTCGATCCGTCCCACGTCGATCCGGCCCCAAGTCGATCCGGCCCCATAATAAAATATGAATAAACTGTATTGATTTTGGACTGAGGAATTTGTGACACATTTCAACAGTATAAATGGAATTTTTAAAAAGTGTCCGATGATGGGTGACAAAAGGTAAGTGAAGTATTGAAGTACCAGTTAAAGAACTATTTTAAATCGATACGAAAATGAGAGTTAATGTGTCGTTGGTTGTAAAGCACTTTCAACATATTTTAAAATATGAAGTTATTTTCAATGATAACTTTAACTTTGAATGTCTTGGCGATTTCATTTTGTTTAGTTCATACACAGAATATCTAAATACATATTTACTGGAACCTATAAAAATTAACTCATCATAATGACTTGATGGTTAATCAAATCATTAGTCTATAATTGGTTTGTTTATTCAACAATTGTCTGATGATTGTGAACTAAGGGGCAGAATCAATTTGCGCCAATTGCAGTTTTGAAAAGGTATTAATTGCGCCACTCTCTTTAATTTTGATGGTATTAATTGCGCCAATAAATGAAATGAAATAGCGCCACATTTACCTGTAAATATTTTTTACCTGTAGCATACCTGTACATGTTTTACCTATATCATACATAACCTTTCCACATAAGATTTACATTGCAATTGAACACTCATCAAATCAGTTAAGAAAACTGACCAAAAAAAATTTTTTTTCAGTAATAAAATATTTTTTCACGAGTCAAAATATCTGATATACCATTAAAAAAAGAGTCTAATAGAGGAAAACCGGTCATCATTGTTGAAGAAAACAAAGTCCGTCGTTCATTTGTACAGAAAACTGGAGACATAAGATGAAGATGTACAGTTAAGTCGTGTTGTGCTAGGTTATTCACAGATGAATCGTGTACAAATATTTTGAATGGAGAATAAGATCATATTCATGAAACAAATATCCAAAAATTTGAACGTCAAATTTGAGAACTTCGTGCAAAAGAAAAGCAACCGATATGTTGTTCGAAAATAATAAATTAAAGAAGACAATTTAGAAAAGAAAGATTCATCTAAATTTCGAAAATAAAATGCACAAAACAGTAAGAAACATATTTCCAGACGTCGTTATCAGGTCATGTAGATTTCGTCTTGGTCAGGCTTGGTGGAGGAAAATTGCAGGTCCCAAGCCCGGATAAAGGAAGTGGGAGGTCAATCTATATATAGTTGTTATATATAAATAAAAATAATAAAACTGACGCAATTAGATGATTATTTTATTGGCGTAAATGATACCTATAGTTTTGAAAATTAGGTGGCGGAAAAGAAGTATTGGCGTAATTAAGTTGTGGCGCAAATGAGTTACTTTTTGGCGCAAAAAGATATCGCCCGAACTAAGGTAATGCCACTTGTAATCACTTAATTAAATCAAATCCTGATTAATTAAAGTTACGTAATCAACAAGGTCTTTATAGTTTGATATAGGTTGGTTTATATAATAATAATTAATTGTATTTTTTTCAGGTAACATCATAGACTTCTATAGCACTTGGTTTTTATTTTTGTAATATTGAATATTGTCAATTAGACCGTTGGTTTTCCCGTTTGAATGTGTGTAGAAAAAAAAGTTATAGACAATAGACAATAGACAATATTTTATTGGCACAAACGCATTTACAATAAATGGTAATGACCGAATGGATAAACAATTTGCTATACATGGTAGTAAAATACAAACAATTATATATATATATGTAAATAAACGATTAAAGGTATAATGAAAATCTATTACAATAGATTACTTCTTGTTATATGAGTATCCATTATTCTTAATTGCAAGAAAATAACAAAACAATGACACTGAATGCACGTTTTCACTCTCTAAAATATAATATCAGCACTACTAAAACATAACAATAACTTCATACATACTAACAAACACACTATCTCTGACACTCACATAAATATATATAACTTTTAAATCATTTACTGTCACTTACTTAAAGGGGTCACACTTGCAGCACTACAATAACATGTTAAAAATCATAAACATTTATTAATAACATCATTTATATATCTTTATTTCTGTTCCCTATAAATATATTTTTTTATTGGGGCCGGATCGACTTTACATATGGGCCGGATCGACGTGGGGCCGGATCGACGTGGGACGGATCGACTTGGGCCGGATCGACATGGGGCCGGATCGACCCGAAAGCATTTGGACTATGTTTTTGGTAATTTCAGGGTTAAAATGTTCCAGTCTTTGATGGTTTGACAGAAGAAAGAAAATTTATAGCTGTCTTTATTGCAATGAATTTGTCTGTAGGATTCTTTATTGGTGGATCTTGAAGTAGACTGACTCTGTTGTAATACATTTTGCGATGGAATGGCTATCTTTTCATTTACAATTTTGTGGAACAGTGTCAGTACTGCGCCATGAGCATGCCTTTCTCACTATCTAATATGTTTTTATGAGGTTGTTGCTTATATTTTTTTACATGCTCCGCAAAGGTAGTTTGATATTAAGATTTGAATTAAAATATATATATTGTTTTTGATCTGTAAATCAACTTGCCAGCTTCATATTTTGTCTTCCAGTCGATGTGTGGTTCTTTCACTTTCGAGGGAAAATCTCGCGTCAGTAAAGTGTTTTATTTGGTGAGAAACAGAATTATAAAATGACGATCAGAATCAATTTAGCGGTTGAGAGAACAACTTCCGGTCAAAGTGAAAGAAGAAATTGTGCTTGTTGATATATTTTCAAAATACTTGTTAGGTGCACAAAACAAAAGGTTTGCGACGTTTTAATAATGGTTCATGCTCTTTGTTGAATAAAAGAAGTGGTCATTTTTTTCTAAATTCAATACAAATCAAATCAAATCAAATCAAATATGTTTATTGGATAATCAATATATATGTACAGTGCACAATTGATGTCTTCCACACAATACAATTTCTCCTAATCTGAAAATTGAAACATGTGAAATAAACACTGATAAGGTTCATCTGTTATGTTTATCTTTTTAATACTGGTTAATGAAATCATTACATTGTGTACTGGCTGGTCATTATCGCGTATGATACGATTTTGACACGCCTACATGAATATGCATGACTATAGATAAGATCAGCACGTGTAGCCATAAACTGGGAGTTGTAGATTTGTAGCGAAAATATATAGATGTAGTTTTGAGAATAGAAAATAGTTACAAAAATATAGTTATTATTTATTAGTATCCGAGCAAGTAAAACACGGATCTATCATGGTGGAGGACTCAAATTGTATATATTAATATTATGACTTTAATTTCGTGGTACTAGTAGTTGTTTGAACAGTTCACAATGGCTTGTTTTTCTCCTGGATATAATAGCTGTTTTTTGGATTTATATATTTTTTTTGCTGATTTTATAACATTTTGTGGGTATTGGAGGTGGTGCTATTACGATAGAAAGACGATTTAAACAAGTGAAACCTATTAACCGTACTCGTGACTTTTCAGGAACTTTATATAAAGCGGCTAGCAGAAGTTTCTATAGTATTGTGGACATGCATCTTTATTATATCTGAACATTACATTTAACGATGGATTTTCATATGAGAAAATATTTGAGGTAGGCAAGTTAAAGAAACTCTCTCCGACGGATTTTACATCATATCTTTTAGTTCCAAAATTATTTCTAAATGTGAAGAAAAAGAAAACGTTACCCGCTAAGCTGTTTGATATATTTATTAATATTGAATAAACTTTGCATAGACTATTTAACCCGTTTGCTCCAATGATACTGTAAATCTATTTTTGTGTGTTTAAAATTGTTTCGCCACAAGCAATCGTCGTTTTATACAGATCTGTGTGTGAGAATTGCCTCGCCACAGATACTTCGTCAAGACTTGTGTGTGAGAATTGCCTCGCCACACGATTCTGGAATTGAGTGTGTGAATATTGATTCGCCACCTGTAATGTGTTTGTCTCGCCACTTTGATGTCTAAATACCAAACCAGAGATGAAAGAACATTTAAGAGACAATGTTGAAATTTAATATTTTGTTGATATGTGTTAATGAGAACACTGAATTGTTTGTGACATGTTATTAATTTGTTTGTTTTATTTGAATTGGTTCTTTTGCATGCTTATATTTATAGGGCTACACGTGACTGCATTTAGTAGTACATTTTGTAGTATATTTGTTGTTGTTGATACTTAAATCATGCTGATAAGGTTTTGTAAAAGTTACTTTTGCTATGCGAGTGTCTGATTGTATTAGGAATTATTAGGTTGAATCAAATGATTCGTGAGATATTTTATATAATTGTTATAGTGGCCAAAAATTGATGGCTGGGTAGAATCAAATGATTCAAGAAACTGAGTAGTAGTGGTCAAAAATTTGTGACCGGAATTTTGTTATGAGGGTCAAAAATTAGTGGCCAGGTGGAATCAAATGATTCAAGAGATATGAAGTATAACAGGGGCCAAAAATTGTGGGCCGGGATTTGTTAAGTGTTTGAACGTTGAACAACAGATGTAGTAGCGCAAAAGATGTTATGCTAGAAATTACCTATGTTTTCCTATATTAATATCTATTTTGATTGAATGTTGTAAGAATCTTTAATCTCAGTCGACAGTGATTAATGAATAATTGTATGAGTGTGTGAAATAGTCTAGTTATTATTATTTGAAATATATTAAGAGTCACGGGTCTCTGCTAGTGTCATCACTTTGAAACATGTATGTTTATTTTTAAAGCTACATTTTTATGCATCGAAAGTGTTCACTTGAGCAAGTTTGACAGTTGTAATCTGTCGTGCTCTTGGAAGTATCCGTAAAATAAACATTTTAAACAAGTAAGAGTTTAATGGTCAATATTTTACGACCTATGGTATCGAACATCTGTGTCTGGGATTTCACAGAAAGATATTTATGATGTTGTGGTTTTTACATAATGAGTTCTAATGAGATTTAATGGATAGATTAGTTGATTTGTAACTATAAAATTTATGCACACTTGTCATTTTGACAGATCTGATAAACAGAATTTCCCTTTCAAGACTGCAATTTAATTACACTGGGATTTAAGTTTAACCCATGATCATTGATTCTAATCATTGAAACCTGTTTTATTGTTTTCTGTTTTCATAATATACATTTCGACATAATATTTTTTACTGCATATTTCAACGAAGAAAAAGAAACCTTTTATTCTAGATATTTTAAAACTTTCTGTTTTTATTTTTATTGACTACAAATTTTGAAGTTATTTAATTTAACACATAGAATTATCATTTAATGAGAACTTATATTTTTTTTTCAAGTTTTAAAAGTGTGTATATTAAAGTACAATTAGTATTTTGCTGAGAGATTGTTTCAATTTTTTTTCATTTTTTTTTTGTTATTTTTATTATTATTATTCATAATTTTTATAAAGATAGATTTCATTTACCAGTAAGAAATTTTTAGAAATTTCTAATTTGTGGGCGGGGGATGTTATGTTTATCTTTTTAATACTGGTTAATGAAATCATTACATTGTGTACTGGCTGGTCATTATCGCGTATGATACGATTTTGACACGCCTACATGAATATGCATGACTATAGATAAGATCAGCACGTGTAGCCATAAACTGGGAGTTGTAGATTTGTAGCGAAAATATATAGATGTAGTTTTGAGAATAGAAAATAGTTACAAAAATATAGTTATTATTTATTAGTATCCGAGCAAGTAAAACACGGATCTATCACATCATAACATGTTACATAACAAATATGGCAGAATTTTTAACTCAAAAATTATTCTGTGTGCAGACTTACCTGTGCAGTTTGGAAAGTTTTAAGACCTTATAATATATTAATATGAGGCAGGAATTACCTGTATATGGGGACAAAGTCTGTTTTATTATTTTTTTAATTCAAACATATTGATAAAAGAAACGGAAATACCATAACGTTTCCGATATTGGTTCTGTTGTTCATGTTGTTAGGTATTTAGTTGTGACGATACTTAAGTTATGAAGTCATATTCAATGTAAACAAAGAAACGCTGTTAACCAGGTAACGTTTTTTTCATATCAAACAATTATAAAAAATGATGGGTTGTTGAATTCCTTCGTATATTTGTTGATATGTTGATAAATATACATTTTAGTCAAAGTCTCATGCAAACAAGACTGGAAACAGAAGTAGATCTGAAAAAAAAAGTTAATGATTTGGAGTTCAGTAATAGTAGAATAAAAATTTTTTTTTTACTGATTTTTCTACCGTAATTGGGTCCAAAGTCCCCATATAATTAAAATATGTACTACTAGAACACTACATGTATTTTGTATAATTTACTATTGTGGTAAGTGCCTGGCTGCAAAAGGCATGCCAAGTTATTATTGCATCTGAACCTTGCCCCTCGGATGGTAGAGAGGATGAGAACCAGGCAAGATTTACTGGTCAGAGTGCACATTTTTTACTTCATTTCATTTACTCACAGATGAGGAAAGGCAAAGGAACGTCTTGTCACCCAACCTCCTCTATTCTATTCCTTGATAGCTCTTTGTTGCCTTTGTTTCTTTCTCTTGATTGTAGAACTCAACTCTTATGTCACTTCTCTACAAACTTTCTATGTTATGTATGTCTTTGCATGTATAATTAACAGTTTAACAGCCTATTTTTCTTAGCGCTTTGATATATATCTGTATATCATGTATATTGAGCTGAGTTTTGGTGTATTAGTCTACTTATAATAATGAGTTATGATGAGTTACAGCTCAAGATACATTTGGTTAAGCACACTGAATTTCGATGAATAATTAAGGGCTTTGGATTGAAAATACATGTATCATGTTTATACAGACTTTCTTTCTCAAATTTCCACTCCTAAAAATGGCTTCAAACTTTTTGTGCAAGCTACATGTAGCCATTCAGAACAATGGTTTCATCATGTTCATTATACAATTAATTATTATTTCAATGTACAGACTTATCTTTTGGAAGCAAAGCCATAGCTAAAAGATAAAAAGATAAACAGGCAAATTAAATTACACAAGACACAATATAGAAAACTACACTAAGCAACATGAATACTGACTAAAAACAGCTCTCAAATGGAGACAAATTCAATTTAGGAAGAACTCCTCAGACATATGTGTGTGTCCACACTGATGTAATTTTGTATTTGTTTGTTAACAGATCATGGGGAGTGTTGATGATACTCTCCTGGTAAGACATCTCCCATCACAGCTCTCTAATGGAGACAAAGAAGAACTCCTCAGACATTTTGGAGCAGTTAGGGTCAAAGTAATGGGCGCAAGAGGTGCAATGGTGACTACTTTATATATTAATATATTAATTTACTGTAAATTCTGAAATTACTGCAAGGTTTTTATTAATGTGAATAATGCGACAACCTGAGAACACACATTCTAATATAGAATACATTGTTTTTTTGTAATTATTTTATTTTTCAAGATGAAACATGTGAAATTATATAATACAGTATTAAACACAAAGTATAACAGTCAGGGATATAACTCTATGGGGTTATTACAGGAAATAACTTGCATGTGTTATTACAGATACTTTCATGAGTTGTCTACTCTTTATTCCTTAAATTTTCTAAATCTGTAATAACATATGTTTGTTATTTGTAAAATATTTTAATCTATGGTGGGCTCTAGCTATATAGGGAACTCTTGAGACTTTGCATAGAAACTAAATGCATAGCCTTGATTTCCACATTTTAACCTACTTTAGTGGGCTAAAATCAATAAAGTACTTCCTTTCAAGTCATGCATGGTAAAAGTTTACTTTTCCTTTGACAAGTTTATTGCGTTTCTGAAAAGTGTTTGCAGAACATGAATAAAAAAGAATAATTAAAAATTGTGACAAAGAAACCAAGTTTGTACATTCCAAGTGTAACGGTATATTAACATGTATTTTTTATTAAATTATCTTTATTCACCTAATATATCCAGTAATATTTACTGCTGAAGCAAAATCAATCCAACGAGCATCGGCACAATGACAAGAGACGTAAAGTCGATTGAATTTTCCAAGGACCCTTTACATCGTTATCCGGAAACGAAGTGTGTTATAAAGTCTGTCAAATCTGAAATCGATTTTGTCAAGTCATTGGGCATTTATTTTCACACAAGATCGTATGTAACATTATGCACATAGGAAAAATAATAGACCCCCGGCGCAATCTCTGAAAATTGTATTTTCCTTTTTTAAACAAGATGAAACAAGTCTACAGATTATGTTTGCTAACATCCCGTTGGAAACAAAAACAATGTTTAGACCTAGTATTTCATATATCCGGCCATAAGGGCGTGATCACATGTTAGTCACATGTTTCACGTATGACCGGAAATGATTAGAACTTAACGACAAAAACAATTTTAATAAAAAAAAAGGAAATAACTGGACTTCTGTTTCGTGTGAAATGTAACGCATAACGATAACGTCATTTTCTAACTTAATTATTACGAAGAACAAAACTAGAATGTAAATCATCTCTGATTTACCTGTTTGAACATCTTGCGAGAGTTCATATTTGCATATATTGTTATCAGAATTCTATTACAACAAAGCAGATTACATCATCTAAAATTTGCGTTACGAAATCGGAAACCAAAGTAACGCTAGTGTTCTTACACCTGCTACAGAAAAACTTATAGTTTTCGGCATTTTCTTCTGACTATTCTTATTGGTCGATGTTCTTTATTATTTGAAAGCAAAAGTTACGAATTTGCAGGTGACGATTATCTATAAATCAGTCAGCGTTATGCACTTCGGAAGCAAAAAGTAACGCGAGAAACGACACAAAAATACGGTCGTAAAATCTTTGAAATTTGTTAATTTCAATTTTTTTTCTATGGAAGAGTAGCATACACTTGTATGTTGATAAAAATTAAGGCATTTTTAGATGTAGTTACAACTTTTCTTACAGTAATACACATTTTTATCACTTTTCTATCGTTATAGGAAACGAGCCCAATAGCAAATTATGGTCCATATCCTATTAATAATATTTATTAGTTGAAATATTTCCCTATATTTTTTTTATTCTAATAAACTCACTTTTCACATACATGATAAAGACACATGATAGATGTAAAAAAAAAACACTATAATGATTTGAAAGTTTCATTAAGACTTTGGACCTATGATTTCACACTCAAGTAATTAAAATAATTACTTTATTTAAAAGGGGTAAAATCGGTTAGTACAATACATGCAATACTACTCTCCCCTGGTGCCCTCTGAATAACTCAAAATGTAACAATAATATAATATATACATATACATACATTCAAACAGCTTTTTTATGCTACACAAATGGTGGAAAAACATAAAGAATCGCTTCATAAACATATTTTGTTAATGATATACAAGACAAATATATGGATTTTTTAGAATATACTTAGGTAACTTTCATCTGATAATTACATTTTTTTCTTTTTTACAGAAACATACAGCATTTGTTACATTCTCAGACAGTATGCATGCGGCTAAGGTTTGTTTGTTTTTACTTGATAGAATATAAAGTATGAAACAATATGTACAATTGTCAATGATTGTATACAGTGTGTATGTGTTGTTCCAAATTAATTAAAACATGTTCTTGATTCTTAAAGAAATTTAATTAGATAGTTGTTTGCCAAACATCTATCATTTCCATAAATATAAAAAAAAGAAGGTTTGGTATGATTGCCAATGAGACAACTCTCCACAAGAGACCAAAATGACACAGAAATTAACAACTTTAACAATGAGCAAAACCCATACTGCATAGTCAGCTATAAAAGGCCCCGAAATGACAATGTAAAACAATTCAAACGGGAAAACTAATGGCCTTATTTATGTACAAAAAATGAACACAAAACAAATATGTAACATATAAACAAATGACAACCACTGAATAACAGGCTCCTGACTTGGGGCAGGCATGTACATACAGAATGTGGCGGGGTTAAACATGTTAGTATTTATAAAAATAAATAATTCAATCATGTGTTTTTTGCAGGCATTAAACAGGTTACATCAACTTGAGGTATTAGGATGTAAACTTGTGGCAGAATTTGCTAAGAAATCTCAGCAGAAACATTTCCCATCCATATCAGACAATCAAAGGTATGGAGAAAGATATATATGGATGTTTTTTGATAGATTATTAAGTGCACTTTATACTTTATAAAATTAGTGTAGCAGATTCTAAAATTGTTTTCCTTTATCTAAGGGACGACATCAAAAGTTCAATGTTGGATAAAAAAAACTTAATTCACATAGTTTTTTCACTGAAGCACCCCCCCCCCCCCCCCTCTTAACTTAATTTGGGAAAAATGGATTTACCTATATATGGATATATGTAAAATCGATTTTACTTGCAGCAATGTTAACCCCCACCCCCAAACTATTTGATTTAAGTTTTTTATCCTACATCGAACTTTTGATGTCGTCCCTAACACCTATAACAAATTTTATGAAACTTATTAACAATGCTGATTACCTCAACACTCAGATTGACTGTAAATTTGGGTAGTATCACTTTTATCATTCTTGAGTTGAATCCCTTAACAAAATTATATGCAAGTGGGGGCATAATCAATATGATCATATTTCTTGGATATCTTTGGAACAGTAAAATGGCAGTATATAAAGACAAGGAATTTTCTTAACTAAGTTTTGCTAAGATTTAAAATTGTGGAATAGAGGCTGATTTTAACAAAGCGATATTAAAACACATAAATAGATGAAAAACTTATATTAACTATCTATTTAAAATGTATTGTGTAATCAGAATCAAGACTGTATACAATACTGTTTGTCATCCGTGAAAGGAAATGTGACATGGGTCTAAAATGTTTTTTGGTCAACTAGTGCAAATTTTTGGTCAGTCATGGTACAATGTAGGTCCTTGAATTTGAAACGGGTGCCCTGTAATAATTTTATTGCTTTAATAGGGGTAGAAAGGTTACAGAAGAGAAACTGGACAAGAGGACAGAAGATAAAACACAGAATCTGCCATCAGCTGATACAGTGTATAAAAAATGGGGGTAAGTTCATACCAAAAAAAACAAGATATCTTTTCAATTACCGTAAGAGTTTGTGTATAATATGCATTTATGAATAATCACAACTGCCAATTTCCAAAAGTAAACAACATCATGGAATTAACATTTTTGTCGAGACATAGCGATCCTATATTCTGTCGGTGTCGGTGTCGTCGTCAGCGTCCACAATATATTCACTCTGTGGTTAAAGTTTTTGAAATTTAAATAACTTTCTTGAACTATCCTAGATTTCTACCAAACTTGGACAGAAGCTTGTGTATGTTCATAAGATAGTATCCAGAAGTAAATTTTGTAAAAATAAAATTCCATTTTTTCCATATTTTACTTAAATAAATGGACTTAGTTTTTCTGCCAAGATTCACAGGAACCAATACATTCACTCTGTGGTTAAGTTTTGAAATTTTAATAACTTTCTTAAACTATCCTGGATTTGTACCAAACCTGGACAGAAGCTTGTTTATGATCATAAGATAGTATCCAAAAGTAAATTTTGTAAAAAAAAAAATATTTCAGTTTTCCTGTAATTTTCTTATAAATGGACTTATATTGTTTTTCTTCCAGTTAACATTACATACAGTCAGCTTCTGACAATCAAAAGATAGTATCAAGAGGAATATTTTTATTGATTTTTTCATCATTTTTGTTTAGTGTGTGATTAACAGTAAAAGTAGGCGAGACACTGGGTTATAATAATAATAATAATAATAATAATCTTTATTTCAAGAGGGTATGCTCAATTAGTACAAACACTATTCTCCCTTGAGGCCCTCACACTCCACTCACAATGCAATTCACACAATTTCTTCATAACAAAGATAAACATAAGAAAACATAAATCAAAATTGATACATAGTCATTTAAATAATTCCTGGATTTTCAAGTAAAAACTTAAAGCAGTTTGTTTTAAAAGTATTTATGTTTGACATGTGTCTTAGTGCTTCTGGTAGTTTATTCCATAAAGTTGAGCCAGAATATGAAAAAGATCTTCTAAATGTGTTTGTTCTTGCCTTTGGTATATTAAGTAATTGGGTAGTATTTGATCTAAGTTGCATTCCATTTTTATTTGTAACATAGGAGATTTTGTTAGACAAATATTCTGGGACAGATCCATATAAACATCTATGAACATATAAGGCCTTGTGGTAAATTACACGATCAGTAAATCGAAGCCATGATAACTTTTTAAACATTGTATTAGATGGGGTATCATAAGGAAGTTCAAGAATAATTCTAGCTGCTCGTTTTTGAAGTTTATCTAATCTATTTGTATTTTGGTCACTGGTGTTTCCCCAAATTGTACAACAGTAATCCAAAATAGGGAGAATATAACCATTAAAGTATAACTTTCGTGTTTCTAGGGGAGGGGATTTCTTTATCCTAGACAAAAGATTTAGTCTTGTACTGATTTTTGTGCACAAAGTGTCAATTTGGGCTGTCCATTCAAGATTTTCATCAATAAAAACCCCAAGGAGCTTTTCGCAATTAACATCTCTAATGTGTGAGTTACCAACAGTCAAATTAAGAACATGGTCTGTTTTTGCTAGTTTCTGTCTAGAACCAATAACCATAGATGTAGTTTTTGTTGGATTTATATACATCTTATTTCCCTTGCACCATTCTTCAATTCTTTCTAAATCAATTATAATGCTGTCCTGGATGGTATTGAGACTACGACCTGTGCAGTGAATGGTAGTATCATCTGCTTAGAGGTCTGCTTGAGATGAGGTTATATGAAGGGGCAAATCATTAATGAACAATAAAAATAAAAGGGGGCCTAATATGGAGCCCTGAGGTACTCCAGTTTTTATTTCTAGTGCCCTTGACTTAATTGTCCCATTTTCCACTTGTCGGAATCTATGAGATAGATATGATTTAAACCAGTTACATGATAAATTTGAAATTTTGTAGCACTGCAGTTTTTGAAGAAGGATAATGTGATCTAGCTACCAGATCAAATGCTTTTTTAAAATCTAGGAAGATAATACCTATAATTTCTCCATCATCAATGGCTTTCAACCACTGATCAATAAGTTTTAGTAAAGCAGTATGACAAGAGTGGTGGCTTCTAAATCCAGACTGACTTGCATTAAGGAGCTTATATTTTAATAGATATCGGTATAGGTGTTTGCAGACATGCTTTTCAAAAATCTTTGAAAGAGTAGGCAAAATAGATATTGGTCTATAGTTGTCGACAGTATCTTTAGGACCCTTTTTATATCTTGGCATGACACGGGCATTTTTAAGCTCTGAAGGAAATACACCAGCAGTGATACTCCTATTTATAATATAAGCTATTGACGGTGAAATAACTTCTGATGATAATTTAAGTATGTGGGGACTGATCTGATCAATGCCTGTAGCTTTTGCAACATTTAAATTGCTAAGGCAGTCCTTAACTTCTGCAACTGTAATCAAGGGGATGTAAAACCAAGTATCTTGAGGTACTTTTGCTGCTACCTCCTCATACATCTTATTACTATCAAATTTGTATGATTGAGATGTCGATAGGTTATCTTTTGGGGCAATATTTATAAAATGTTTGTTAAAAGCATCAACTATATGCTGAGTTTCTGTGATAACACCATTGTGTGTTTTAAGTTGGGATGGAAAAGGAGAACTTTTAGTTTGGTTGAGCCCCTTGACATATTTCCATAATTCTTTTGGATTTTTAGCCTGTTCAATAGATGTTTTATAAAATTTGTTTTTTGCATTACCTCAGAACCCTTACAAATTTTTTTCATTTCTAGCTTTTTGTTTTGTATAATCTGCACTCTTGTATGGCAATTTACATTTGTAAGTAAAAAATCTGTTTGTTATTCATTTGATGATTTAATAATTGTAATATTGGACAAGGAGGATATATTTTTATTTTCAACTAGATATTACAACAATTCATATATTTTTGCAGGGTAAATTATCCAAAGAACCCCAAACTGTGTTACCTGTATCCACCACCCACAGTCAGTATCATAACAAATATAGCCAATGCTCTTGCTTCATGTCCTAGGTTCTATGTACAGGTATGTTGACATCGAACTTAGAATATGGAAACGTGCCTTGATTTCTGTCCTGGGAGGACATCCTATTAGAATATTTTGCTATAAAATAGTTACTGGGTGCATGCATGTACAATAAGTTGTATTGTTCATAATCAAAAAACTTAATAAGCCTCAGGACTGTCATAACATTAAATATTTTTGGAATTTAAAAATATGAAATGTGATGTAAACGTGAATATTTTAGCCATTTGATAATTTGAATGCATTTTAACTTTGTATAGGTGTAAAATTTGTACATTAAAGATGAGTTAACCCTTCACATCACTTTAGGATGTATTTTTTCAAATTTAAAAGTTCACAAAATAAGTGAAAATGTCTTAGTTTATACAGTAAATGTGCTGTATACCTTATAACGGGTTATTTTTGACGGTGTAAAATTTCACGATTTTCATTTAATAAGGTATACAAAATATTTTGGCGGATTAAAAACTTTTATCAATACCATTGCATGTACACTTTTAAATTGGCAGAATTTATTTTGGAGGTTTTGTTCTATCAGCGTAAATAAGTGTTAGTTTACACCCTGCGAAAATAACCTGTTATACAGTATCACCCAAGTCATAATTCTATATATATTGAGACAAAATATAGTTACTATTTTGATTTCAGGTATTGCATTTAATGAATAAGATGAATTTACCAGCTCCATTTGGTGCAGTAACTCCTACTCCTCCTATCGTAAGTATAAATTCTCTCCCTTAAAATGGTCTATGATAATTAAAAAATATTGCTTTTGTAGAATAGTATTGTTGATATCAAATTCCTAAGTCAATTAGCTTTTAGAGTAAGTTTTTTTAAAGGATCAATAAGTTTACCAGGATCATTCCTAAATTTCTATGGTACAATTAACAACATCTCTGTAAAAATGTGGATGTGCACTCTATCCTGTTTGAAATAAGTTTTAGGTACAACTGTTCTTCAAAACCAAATCTTTATATCTTTGGAAGAATTTAGTAAAAGTTTTAAGTTATTTGTGGTAACAAAAACCCTGATTTACTGATAATTCATAAATTATGTTGGTGAAAATCTAAAACATCTACATACATTTGAACATTGTATTTTATTTTACAGCCTTTAAAAGAATCAGCTGTGATACATGAACCGGACAATACAAAAACAGAGGCAATGGATGTCTCTAGTACAGAGGAATCAGAAATAGAAAGTGAGGGAGAATCTCAAAAGTAAGTTATACCAATGTGAGGGAGAATCTCAAAAGTAAGTTATACTAATGTGAGGGAGAATCTCATAAATAAGTTATACAAAAACAGAGGCAATGGATGTCTCTAGTACAGAGGAATCAGAAATAGAAAGTGAGGGAGAATCTCAAAAGTAAGTTATACCAATGTGAGGGAGAATCTCAAAAGTAAGTTATACTAATGTGAGGGAGAATCTCATAAATAAGTCATACAAAAACAGAGGCAATGGATGTCTCTAGTACAGAGGAATCAGAAATAGAAAGTGAGGGAGAATCTCAAAAGTAAGTTATACCAATGTGAGGGAGAATCTCAAAAGTAAGTTATACTAATGTGAGGGAGAATCTCATAAATAAGTTATACAAAAACAGAGGCAATGGATGTCTCTAGTACAGAGGAATCAGAAATAGAAAGTGAGGGAGAATCTCAAAAGTAAGTTATACCAATGTGAGGGAGAATCTCAAAAGTAAGTTATACTAATGTGAGGGAGAATCTCATAAATAAGTTATACAAAAACAGAGGCAATGGATGTCTCTAGTACAGAGGAATCAGAAATAGAAAGTGAGGGAGAATCTCAAAAGTAAGTTATACTAATGTTAGGGAAATCTCAATAGTAAGTTATACTAATGTGAGGGAGAATCTCCATAGTAAGTTATACTAATGTGAGGGAGAATCTCAATAGTAAGTTATACTAATGTGAGGGAGAATCTCAGAAGTAAGTTTTACAAAGTGTGAGGGAGATTGACAAAAGATAGTGTAGCGAAAAGTTTAGGAGAATTTCTTAAATTGTAACTTTAACAAGTATGAGAGAGAATCAGTATCTCAAAAGTAAATTTTACAAAATGTGAGGGAGAATCTCATAAGCATGTTCTGGATAGTGTTAGGGAGAATCTCTATTCTGGCTCACATACGCAACTATATTTACTATAAAGTCTATTGGATTGGATTTTCAGACATTCATATTTTCCGGAAATAATCCGTATTTTCACTACCGTTTACTTTCTCTTCCTCACCTGTCTATTGCAAATGGATGCCACGACAAATCTGCTCCTGTGGATATTGTGACAAATCACCGTCAATTTACCAAACAATACACGCTCTGTAAAAACTCCTGTGTCATTTCTGGTGGAATTATAATCTACAATCTTCAAACACAAGTTGTTATTCTTTATAATTTGCCGAGATTGCAATACAGTCCCATGGTTATACTAGCTGAGTCAGGCTCAGCACAAACTCAAAAGTTAATTTTGCAAAATGTAAGAGAGATTTTAAATAAGCTCTCCTGGAAAGTGATGTAATTTTCAGTAATGTAGTCAAGAAAATAGTTTAAATTGTTTACAAAATACACAAAACTGTTACCTTGATCTTCAAAATTCACTAAAAGGATTTCTTGCAAACATTTAGTATTTTGCAAATAATTGATTAATTTTATTTTAGAAAAAGCACAGATCAGCCCTCATTAAAAAGACATATGAGGAAAAAACCAAAACTATCTAGCAAGCGTCCAAGATTTCTAGAAAATTTGGAGATTCCTGCTCAATCAAATGTTCCTGTCATGATGCCAAGTAAAGTCTTTGAAAATGTACAAGAACAACTTCAAGCCAAGAAAATACAAATGAAAATACCAGAAGCCATTGTTCATGAGCAACCACCACAACAAACAACAAATCCAGGTAAGACGAGTACCAGAAACTATCAAATATTGAATACTAAACTAGAGGGTTCAACAGGTAAATAAAACTTCAAGAAAAAACAAAAAATATTGGCATCAAACTTATCTTTCAAAAGCAGGTCTCTCAATTAAACTTTTAATCAATCTATTAACGTAAAAAGTTTTTGATGTAAACAATATATGCTGTGACTAAACTATTTGTCTACATATATGCTTGACTATTTGATTAAGTTTACAAAAATGTGTTTAAAAATAAGTTGACCTATATAGTTGTAAATTTCTGTGTCATTTTGGTCTCTTGTGGACAGTTGTCTCATTGGCAATCATACCACATCTTCTTTTTTATTGTTAAGCATTTATACAATACATATTCTAATGCAACAACGTTTGTAACGTTAATTTTGATTGGATAACGTCACATTTTTTACATGGCATCAATTGACAATTGATGCTATGGGACGTACACGCAAGTGCAGACAGCATATGACAGATTATAATTACATGTTTTAACATTGTTTTCTGTCAGTTTCATTAGAATAGAGATAACAATATTGTATTTTAAGCTACGACGGCATCAATTGGGGATTTGATGGTCGCAAATACCCGTTTACTGTCTCCTTTAACGCATCGCCAGTAAACATAATTTGCGACCATCAAATCCCCAATTGATGCCGTCGGAGCTTAAAATACAATACTGTTATCTCCTAATTCTAGTGTTTCTTAAAATAAAAGTATGCAGTAAGTTCTCTCATCATTTAAGCCTTTTGTGTCAATAAACCAGCAACTAAACAACACAACAAACAAAAAAAGAAATCTTGTGTTTTTTTTACAAAAGACTATGTCAAAAGCACTAAATTGTATTTAGAAGTTGTAAATACATCTAGAGAAGCAACTAAAGATCTTCTGTCATGTCTGTCAACTCCAGAGTGCATTGGCTACCTCCTTCAATAAAAGCTAGCCATCATGATATGGCCATTTCTACCTCCTTCAATGAAAGCTAGCCATCATGGTATAGCCATTTCTACCTCCTTCAATGAAAGCTAGCCATCATGGTATAGCCATTTCTACCTCCTTCAATGAAAGCTAGCCATCATGATATAGCCATTTCTACCTCCTTCAATGAAAGCTAGCCATCATGGTATAGTCATTTCTACCTCCTTCAATGAAAGCTAGCCATCATGGTATAGCCATTTCTACCTCCTTCAATGAAAGCTAGCCATCATGGCATAGCCATTTCTACCTCCTTCAATGAAAGCTAGCCATCATGGTATAGCCATTTCTACCTCCTTCAATGAAAGCTAGCCATCATGATATAGCCATTTCTACCTCCTTCAATGAAAGCTAGCCATCATGGTATAGTCATTTCTACCTCCTTCAATGAAAGCTAGCCATCATGGTATAGCCATTTCTACCTCCTTCAATGAAAGCTAGCCATCATGGCATAGCCATTTCTACCTCCTTCAATGAAAGCTAGCCATCATGGCATAGCCATTTGTGCTGAAATTAGTGATAAACACCAACAATCAATAAACAACACTTTAATTTACAAAAAATACTAATATTTACAATGAAAATAAAGATAAGGTTTCTTGTTCAGAAGAGACATATAATTTTTTCTCATAATGAATTTATAGGTGTTAGAGGGAAAGTGTGTAAAGTAATTTTGTAAGCACTATGTGTTTACTTCATGTTCTTTAAACTTGATTATGTTTCTCATTGGTACATCCACATACCAATCTTCCAATTAATTTAAGTGAAAGTGATTTTCAAGTTGTTATCTTTTACAGAACTTGGTTTTCTATCAGATGTACTATCATCATTAAACAGAGCAGAAGAAATCACAACTGATGGAGGATTTGGCAAAATAGAACCTGTCAAAAAGGTAATCATAGGTTTAATTATTTGACAATGTGATGAAATACTCATACTTATATATTAAGAAATAGATATCTTGATGGATGCCAGGAGATTTTTTTTGTCACCATATTGGAGATCACCTGCACAAATTACTTCATAAATCAACAAATTTAACTGGTCATTGTAACTGCTAGACTTGAGATGAAGGTTTTATCTGAGCCTCGTTAAGTTCAACCCTACAATATAGTTTAATAGGATCTCTTATCAGATTTGTTGGTACCACATGTTTCAATATCATCCAAAATGGTGTTCAAGGGAAATAACTCAAATTAGGAAATTTAATGACTTCATAACCTATCTGTAGATTCAGACCAAGACTAAAGGTTATTATAATTGTTACCATAAGGAAGTGAAATATAGAAATAAGTTATGAGCCAACAAGTCAGCAACCAAATGTTGAACTTTACATTTACATAAATCATGCCTTTGGTTTCATACTCTTTTGAATTGTTTAACATTTGTTACAGTAACATTGGATTTATTATTATTCATTAAATACCAATTTCTGTGGGTTTCATGGGAACAGGTGAACCACTAATTTAAATGTTCATTAAAATGCAAATGTCTATAAAGTAATATCCAGACTTTGAAATAATCATATATCCATGAAAATGCAAGGTTTCTGCTATCCATGAAAATAAATGAATCCACAGTATCTTGGGACCTTTTATAGCCTTAGCTACCGGTGAGTTGTCCGTTTTCTGTTTATAGTCGAATGCTGAACAAGCTCTTCTTCAATTAATAACAACAAGATCTCAAATCTATTTATTGAATTTCAAAAGACAATAATTTTTTTTTTATACGACCGCAAAATTTTATATTGCTATCACGTTGGCGTCGTCGTCTGCGTCGTCGTCGTCGTCCGAATACTTTTAGTTTTCGCACTCTAACTTTAGTAAAAGTGAATGGAAATCTATGAAATTTTAACACAAGGTTTATGACCACAAAAGGAAGGTTGGTATTGATTTTGGGAGTTTTGGTCCCAATATTTTAGGAATTAGGGGCCAAAAAGGGCCCAAATAAGCATTTTCTTGGTTTTCGCACTATAACTTTAGTTTAAGTTAATAAAAATCTATGAAATTTTGACACAAGGTTTATGACCACAAAAGACCGGTTGGGATTGATTTTGGGAGTTTTGGTTTCAACAGTTTAGGAATTAGGGGCCAAAAAAGGGCCCAAATAAGCATTATTCTTGGTTTTCGCACAATAACTTTAGTTTAAGTAAATAGAAATCTATGAAATTTAAACACAAGGTTTATGACCACAAAAGGAAGGTTGGTATTGATTTTGGGAGTTTTTGTCCCAACAGAATAAGGGGCCCAAAGGGTCCAAAATTAAACTTTGTTTGATTTCATCAAAATTGAATAATTGGGGTTCTTTGATATGCCGAATCTAACTGTCATGACTGTGTATGTAGATTCTTAACTTTTGGTCCCGTTTTCAAATTGGTCTACATTAAGGTCCAAAGGGTCCAAAATTAAACTTAGTTTGATTTTGACAAAAAATGAATCAGTTAGGTTCTTTGATATGCTGAATCTAAAAATGTACTTAGATTCTTGATTATTGGCCCAGTTTTCAAGTTGGTCCAAATCGGGGTCCAAAATTAAACTTTGTTTGATTTCATAAAAAATTGAATAAATGGGGTTCTTTGATATACCAAATCTAACTGTGTATGTAGATTCTTCATTTTTGGTCCTGTTTTCAAATTGGTCTACACTAAAGTCCAAAGGGTCCAAAATTAAACTTAGTCTGATTTTAACTAAAATTGAAATCTTGGGGTTCTTTGATATGCTGAATCCAAAAATGTACTTAGATTTTTAGCTCACCTGTCCCGAAGGGACAAGTGAGCTTATGCCATCACTTGGCGTCCGTCGTCTGTCGTCGTAAACTATTTCAAGAATCTTCTCCTCTGAAACTACTGGGCCAAATACTTTCAAACTTTAACTGAATGTTCCTTAGGGTATCTAATTTATAAATTGTATCCGAAGTTTTGATCTATCAACAAACATGGTCGCCATTGCTAAAAATAGAACATAGGGGTCAAATGCAGTTTTTGGCTTATAACTCAAAAACCAAAGCATTTAGAGCAAATCTGACGTGGGGTAATATTGTTTATCAGGTCAAGATCTATCTGCCCTGAAATTTTCAGATGAATCAGACAACCCGTTGTTGGGTTGCTGCCCCTGAATTGGTAATTTTAAGGAAATTTTGCTGTTTTTGGTTATCTTGAATATTATTATAGATAGAGATAAACTGTAAACAGGAATAATGTTCAGCAAAGTAAGATTTACAAATAAGTCAACATGACGGAAATGGTCAGTTGACCCCTTTAGGAGTTATTGCCCTTTATAGTCAATTTTTAACCATTTTTCGTAAATCTTAGTAATCTTTTACAAAAATCTTCTCCTCTGAAACTACTGGGCCAAATACTTCCAAACTTTAATTGAATGTTCCTTAGGGTATCTAGTTTGTAAATTGTATCCGAAGTTATGATCTATCAACAAACATGGTGGCCATTGCTAAAAATAGAACATAGGGGTCAAATGCAGTTTTTGGCGTATAACTCAAAAACCAAAGCATTTAGAGCAAATCTGACGGGGGTAATATTGTTTATCAGCTCAAGATCTATCTGCCCTGAAATTTTCAGATGAATCAGACAACCTGTTGTTGGGTTGCTGCCCCTGAATTGGTAATTTTAAGGAAATTTTGCTGTTTTTGGTTATTATCTTGAATATTATTATAGATAGAGATAAACTGTAAACAGGAATAATGTTCAGCAAAGTAAGATTTACAAATAAGTCAACATGACGGAAATGGTCAGTTGACCCCTTTAGGAGTTATTGCCCTTTATAGTCAATTTTTAACCATTTTTCGTAAATCTTAGTAATCTTTTACAAAAATCTTCTCCTCTGAAACTACTGGGCCAAATACTTCCAAACTTTAACTGAATGTTCCTTAGGGTATTTAGTTTGTAAATTGTATCCGAAGTTGTGATCTATCAACAAACATGGTCGCCATTGCTAAAAATAGAACATAGGGGTCAAATGCAGTTTTTGGCTTATAACTCAAAAACCAAAGCATTTAGAGCAAATCTGACATGGGATAATATTGTTTATCAGGTCAAGATCTATCTGCCCTGAAATTTTCAGATGAATCAGACAACCTGTTGTTGGGTTACTTCCCCTGAACTGGTAATTTTAAAGAAATTTTGCTGTTTTTGGTTATTATCTTGAATATTATTATAGATAGAGATAAACTGTAAACAGCAATAATGTTCAGCAAAGTAAGATTTACAAATAAGTCAACATGACGGAAATGGTCAGTTGACCCCTTTAGGAGTTATTGCCCTTTATAGTCAATTTTTAACCATTTTTCGTAAATCTTAGTAATCTTTTACAAAAATCTTCTCCTCTGAAACTACTGGGCCAAATACTTCCAAACTTTAACTGAATGTTCCTTAGGGTATCTAGTTTGTAAATTGTATCTGAAGTTATGATCTATCAACAAACATGGTCGCCATTGCTAAAAATAGAACATAGGGGTCAAATGCAGTTTTTGGCTTATAACTCAAAAACCAAAGCATTTAGAGCAAATCTGACATGGGGTAATATTGTTTATCAGGTCAAGATCTATCTGCCCTGAAATTGTCAGATGAATCAGACAACATGTTGTTGGGTTGCTGCCCCTGAATTGATAATTTTAAGGAAATTTTGCTGTTTTTGTTTATTATCTTGAATATAATTATAGATAGAAATAAACTGTAAACAGCAATAATGTTCAGCAAAGTAAGATCTTCAATTAATTCAATATGACCAAAATTGTCAATTGACCCCTTAAGGAGTTATTGCCCTTTAAAGACTTTTTTCACAATTTGTTCATCATGTTGACTTACTTTAAAAAATCTTCTCCTTTGAAACTGCTGTATCAATTTCAGCCAAACTTAGGCTGAATGAGTTTCAGAGTATCTAGTATAAATTTTATATTTTATTTCCTTGTATGTCAAGAAACATAGCTCCTATGGCTAAAATAGAACATAGGAGAAAAATGATTATTTTTTTTGGCTTTTGAAGAAAATAGGATGATCCAAAAAACATTTAAAATAAATTGAAAAGCCAAAATAATCATTGATGAGAGATTTAACCAAAAGAATTAAGGTGAGCGATTCAGGCTCTTTGAGAGCCTCTTGTTTATTATGGGCCCAGTTTTCAAGTTGGTCCAAATCAGGATCTAAAATTATTATATTAAGTATTGTGCAATAGCAAGTCTTTTCAATTGCACAGTATTGCGCAATGGCAAGAAATATCTAATTGCACAATATTGTGAAATAGCAAATTTTTTTTTAATTAGAGTTATCTTTCTTTGTCCAGAATAGTAAGCAAGAAATATCTAATTGCAAAATTCCAGAATCAACTTAAATCTTTGTTATATACAATATACAATGTATATTCACTTTTTACTACCAACTGATAAATTAAAATAATCTTTACCATTCAGTGATAACAAGCAGTTTTTTTACATCTTAATATTTTATGATGTATTTAAATGAGTAGTTATTGTTGCAAACTCCATTAGAAATTTTAATTGAGATCAGTTTTGGAATAAGGGAAAGGGGGATGTGATTAAAAAAATTGGGTTCAATTTTTCTCATTTGAAATTTCATAAATAAAAAAGAAAATTTCTTCAAACATTTTTTTGAGAGGATTAATATTCAACAGCATAGTGAATTGCTCTAAGAGAAAACAAAAATTTTAAGTTCATTAGAACACATTCATTCTGTGTCAGAAACCTATGCTGTGTCAACTATTTAATCACAATCCAAATTTAGAGCTGAATCCAGCTTGAATGTTGTGTCCATACTTGCCCCAACCGTTCAGGGTTCAACCTCTGCGGTCGTATAAAGCTACGCCCTGCGGAGCATCTGGTTAAATTTGAAATAAATTTTGTTTGTCAATACCATATTTCAGGTATCAGAGAATGTTGAAATAAAGGACACTAATTTACCTTACACAGTCGACTCGAGCAAGTTCTTATCAATAGAAGAAATAAAGAAAGGAAGAATATCACAAAGTGGTTTGTACATTTATATGGTGGATAAGTTACTTGCATGAATATACATCAAGGAGACAGATACCCAACAACAACAAAAAACAATATAAATCTGTTTGTCCATTCATTCTTTGTCAGATTTTTTTTTAAACTAAGGTAGTATACATGCTCCATGAATTTGTGATCAGATTGACTTGAAACTTATTACAAATGTTTATCAAGAAAGTCCAAGGTTATTCCTACATGAATAAAGGAGTTGTTGGGGAGATAGTAACCCAACATCAACAACAAAAATATGTGTTTGTCGATTCATCCTGTATCAGATTAATTTTTTGACTATTACCATGAAATAATGTTAAGTTCATTATGATGTTCAATTTTCAAAGATATGCCAGATTATAGTTCTTATTTATAAAATAATTTATATTTCAATATAATTTTATGTTTCAGAATGGAAGAATTATTCTGTGTTCAGGAAATATGAAGCTGGGGATAGAACGAAAAGATTATATCTGAAAAATCTAAATAAACACACAAGTGAACAGGTAAAACATGAAAAAAACACACAAGGAGTAAAAAACTTATGCTCCAAACACTAATTTAGCATTTAGATAGGTTGAATTCTTGGCCTAAGTACAATAAAAGTTTTTAACCGAAAGTGTGAGGGCTGTATATCAAATTCTCTAAGAAAGTGCACCTATGAAATTGTAAAGAATCTGAGTAAAAACACTACCAGTTAATTAAAGGAACTCATTTGTGAAATTTAAAAAAAAGTTGTGCTCAGAGATGATTTGCTAGTGAGACAAAATAACAACCATGTGAACAACTATAAAATGCTGACATGAATAAGTTGTTGTTAACTTTTGTAAACCAATTAAGCTATGAAACAAGCACACTTACCACAGATGCATATTTTTATGCAAACACTTATATTTATATTTCACCAATATTTTACAATTTTGTACATTGTAAGAAAAAAATCATGTTTATAATTTTGTGTCTACACTAATTTTTTGATACCTGAATTTACATGCTATATTTCATATGGTTAAAACTTTGCTAACAAGAACAAACAATCAAATGAATTTCTTAAGATCCAAGTAGTAAAATTACTTTAGTCAAGCTGTCAATGTATATTTGTTCCGCCTAACAGAAGTTCCACTGGAAACTTTGTTATAAACAATGTCATAATACCTATTCCTGTTGGAACAAGTATTCTATACCATTTATTCTGTTAGGAACATATACTGTAATATTGTGGAAATAATATTCCAGAATATTTCTTCCTTTTGGAACTTATATTATGAAGGAACTTCTATTCTGTGACAAATCAAATAGTTCACTGTTAGTTGTGTTTCTAATGAAAATTCATGGTTTAATGATGATGGAAAAGTGATAGAGAGATAATGTTGTGGTGTTCTATAAAAACATTTTGTTGTTGAATCGAACAAATAGTTTTGTAAAAGAAATAATTATATTGGCATATATATGAATTCTACCACAGCTTTTAGTGTGATAGTATATTTCTCTATTCTTGGCAGTTAAATCTTAAATATTTCTAACTGGAGGCTAGAAGCATGTGATTTAAGATGATATCTGTTTCACTAATGATTTTTAGACAATATGCCGAAAAACTTATTCCTTCTTTTGCAATGACCTGCCAAAACATGTTGTTATGTTTTTGTGACATCCTCAGGCAAGGCAGCCTTTTTTGTGGCATCACAATGAAAAATTCAGAAAAAAATCAGAAACTTGTCATCATAATTGAACTTGCCAAATGAAGAACTGAGATCAAACTTACCATACCCGTAGCCAGGGGGGTCGGACGAACCCCCCCCCTTGAAAACAAATAAGCACTGTTAAAGTCAACGTTTTGTTCGAATTGTGACTGTTAAAGCCGAGTTTGTGAGTCCAAATAACCCACCCTTGGAAATTCCTGGCTACGGGCCTGCTTACCACTTAAATAGAAATAAATAACAGACCAGGAAAGTTATGAATGGGCTTAGCATCACAGAAACATGTTTATCTGTGAAACATTTAAAATGTGGTAAAAAAAAATCCATATTTTTCAGGATTTGGTTGATATATTTGGAAATTATGTTGACTGGAATTCAGAGACTGAGAAATCCATGTAAGTATGTTTCAAGTTAGAATAACATTTTTAAATTTGGTTCACATAAAGTGCTTTTCAAACCCAATGAATTTGAAAGCCAAGAATGTTTAAGTACTTTATAATTTGTGGAGCTTTATGACCAGGATGCACCAATAAAAGAAAACTTAAATTAAATATCTTCTTGATAAAACTCTTACTTACAGGATGACCTCATAGGTACTATAATTTCACTACAGCCTCCCATGAAAGGAGGTGTCAACTTAAGTTCAAGTCTGTCGAGGTACCAAGGATCACCAAGCAGTGGTGAAAACATGACAATCAAAAAACCTGCTCAAGTTTACATTAATTTAGGATGAAATGCAATCAAAACTCTTTGTTACTGACTTGATATCTAAATCTTCCAAGGCTTATCACTCTTTTTTTGATATAAGAGTTAGACGGAAGGACGAGAAAACAATTTATCTATATTATATTGTTTTCAGGTTTGATATTAGAGTTAGAAGGAAGGATGAGACAACAATTTATCTATATTATATTTTTTTTTAGGTTTGATATTAGAGTTAGAAGGAAGGATGAGACAACAATTTATCTATATAATATTTTTTTTAGGTTTGATATTAGAGTTAGAAGGAAGGATGAGACAACAATTTATCTATATTATATTTTTTTTTTAGGTTTGATATTAGAGTTACAAGGAAGGATGAGACAACAATTTATCTATATTATTATATTGTTTTCAGGTTTGATATTAGAGTTACAAGGAAGGATGAGACAACAATTTATCTATATTATTATATTGTTTTTAGGTTTGATATTAGAGTTAGAAGGAAGGATGAGACAACAATTTATCTATATTATATTTTTTTTAGGTTTGATATTAGAGTTAGAAGGAAGGATGAGACAACAATTTATCTATATTATATTGTTTTTTTTTTAGGTTTTATATAAGAGTTAGAAGGAAGGATGAGACAACAATTTATCTATATTATATATTTTTTTTAGGTTTGATATAAGAGTTAGAAGGAAGGATGAGACAACAATTTATCTATATTATATTTTTTTTTTAGGTTTGATATTAGAGTTAGAAGGAAGGATGAGACAACAATTTATCTATATTATATTTTTTTTTTAGGTTTTATATAAGAGTTAGAAGGAAGGATGAGACAACAATTTATCTATATTATATTTTTTTTTTTAGGTTTTATATAAGAGTTAGAAGGAAGGATGAGACAACAATTTATCTATATTATATTTTTTTTTTTAGGTTTTATATAAGAGTTAGAAGGAAGGATGAGACAACAATTTATCTATATTATATTTTTTTTTTAGGTTTGATATTAGAGTTAGAAGGAAGGATGAGACAACAATTTATCTATATTATATATTTTTTTTAGGTTTGATATTAGAGTTAGAAGGAAGGATGAGACAACAATTTATCTATATTATATTGTTTTTAGGTTTGATATTAGAGTTAGAAGGAAGGATGAGACAACAATTTATCTATATTATATTGTTTTTAGGTTTGATATACGAGTTAGAAGGAAGGATGAGACAACAATTTATCTATATTATATATTTTTTTTAGGTTTGATATTAGAGTTAGAAGGAAGGATGAGACAACAATTTATCTATATTATATATTTTTTTTAGGTTTGATATTAGAGTTAGAAGGAAGGATGAGACAACAATTTATCTATATTATATATTTTTTTAGGTTTGATATTAGAGTTAGAAGGAAGGATGAGACAACAATTTATCTATATTATATATTTTTTTTAGGTTTGATATTAGAGTTAGAAGGAAGGATGAGACAACAATTTATCAATATTATATTTTTTTTTTAGGTTTGATATTAGAGTTAGAAGGAAGGATGAGACAACAATTTATCTATATTATATTTTTTTTTTTAGGTTTGATATTAGAGTTAGAAGGAAGGATGAGACAACAATTTATCTATATTATATTTTTTTTTTAGGTTTTATATAAGAGTTAGAAGGAAGGATGAGACAACAATTTATCTATATTATATTTTTTTTAGGTTTGATATTAGAGTTAGAAGGAAGGATGAGACAACAATTTATCTATATTATATTTTTTTTAGGTTTGATATAAGAGTTAGAAGGAAGGATGAGACAACAATTTATCTATATTATATCTTTTTTTAGGTTTGATATACGAGTTAGAAGGAAGGATGAGACAACAATTTATCTATATTATATATTTTTTTTAGGTTTGATATTAGAGTTAGAAGGAAGGATGAGACAACAATTTATCTATATTATATTGTTTTTAGGTTTGATATTAGAGTTAGAAGGAAGGATGAGACAACAATTTATCTATATTATATTGTTTTTTTAGGTTTTATATTAGAGTTAGAAGGAAGGATGAGACAACAATTTATCTATATTATATTGTTTTTAGGTTTGATATTAGAGTTAGAAGGAAGGATGAGACAACAATTTATCTATATTATATATTTTTTTTAGGTTTGATATTAGAGTTAGAAGGAAGGATGAGACAACAATTTATCTATATTATATTGTTTTTAGGTTTGATATTAGAGTTAGAAGGAAGGATGAGACAACAATTTATCTATATTATATTGTTTTTTTAGGTTTTATATTAGAGTTAGAAGGAAGGATGAGACAACAATTTATCTATATTATATTTTTTTTAGGTTTGTTATTAGAGTTAGAAGGAAGGATGAGACAACAATTTATCTATATTATATATTTTTTTTAGGTTTGATATTAGAGTTAGAAGGAAGGATGAGACAACAATTTATCTATATTATATATTTTTTTTAGGTTTGATATAAGAGTTAGAAGGAAGGATGAGACAACAATTTATCTATATTATATTTTTTTTTTAGGTTTGATATTAGAGTTAGAAGGAAGGATGAGACAACAATTTATCTATATTATATTTTTTTTTTTAGGTTTTATATAAGAGTTAGAAGGAAGGATGAGACAACAATTTATCTATATTATATTTTTTTTTTTAGGTTTTATATAAGAGTTAGAAGGAAGGATGAGACAACAATTTATCTATATTATATTTTTTTTTTTAGGTTTTATATAAGAGTTAGAAGGAAGGATGAGACAACAATTTATCTATATTATATTTTTTTTTTTAGGTTTTATATAAGAGTTAGAAGGAAGGATGAGACAACAATTTATCTATATTATATTTTTTTTTTAGGTTTGATATACGAGTTAGAAGGAAGGATGAGACAACAATTTATCTATATTATATCTTTTTTACAGAGGATGACCTTGAGGTCACTCCGATGTATTGTTATCGCTTAAATTTCCGTCATTCATAAATTATAGTCAAATTAGTTTTGGGTTTTCAACACCAGTGAAAAAAGTGCATTTTCATACCTGCGATTTCTGTTCTCCGGTTGTACGATGTTTCAACAAAATATGGAATCATTTCAGTTGTTGATTTAGTGGTGAAAATTTGACTGAATTATATCTTAATAAATACGATTTTATATGTTTAATTGGTGTTTCAGAAAGAGGTCAGGTGCTCTTGTTCATTCATAAAATTATCGTTCATTCATAAATTTATCGTAAAATAAAAATCACTACACAGGTTATACGTGTAGTGTAATCTAAGAATAGCGGTCTCACTAATAACGACAAGAAGAATTTTAGCGACAAGAAGCGTCAAGAACGGACAAGAAGAATAAATTACGCGACAAGAAGACTATTTAGCGACATGACAACTTCTCGTATCGCATGAGGATGACACATATCAAATGAACAATTATGTGTGGGACTTAGTTTTAAGAAATGATGTCAAAGTAACACTATGAAAATATTTTTAGTAAGCTGAAATATATATTTATTTTTTACATGTTTATGTCTTGTAAGTTATTTTATTTCTGTCCCATTTTTCAACATTAGCGTCTCGAAAGGTGAAATGTTTTAACTGAATGGTTAATTTAAATTAATTATGAAAATTGTTAAAATTAAATAAATAAAAGTAATTATTGCCCAGTTACAAACACTACCAGGGGATAATCCATAATTACCCCCAACTTTAGCCTGGTAAACTTGTTGTCTCCTTGTGAAATATAAAACATATTAAAAATGATTTTCTGCTTAAGTCTTTTATTGATATAAAGTCAAAACCTTCTTGCTTTTCACTAGACAACCATGTCCTGTCAGGTTTAATTCTTATGTATTAGATGAAAAATAAAAGTCCCCAAAACATTAACATGGCACCAATTGCTTTTACAGCCTTTAAGGCTTTGATTTTTTTACAGAAGAGTGTCCACCATGCACTTGCACTGCACTTTAATAATAGCAGAATAGAATTATAATACAAATAGATGAAAATTATATATACATGCAATCGTAATATTAATAATATATATAACAACAAACCAGTGTATTCTCTACGACTATTATTATTTAAGTATAATAGTCCAAGGTATACTGATTTCTTGCACTACAATATAATAGTTATTACGGTGAGGTTGAATTTCCTGTCATTTATTCATCATCCAAGCACGAACTTCTATCAGAAAAAAAATATCTCTGTAAATTAACCCAAGTTTCAGGTATAGAGATGTGATCAGTTGCTGTGACATGCGCTTTTGACCATCCACAAGAACCTGCGGTCATCCGATGTTCAGTACTTCAGTACTTTGATTTAGGTTTGATATTAGAGTTAGAAGGAAGGATGAGACAACAATTTATCTATATTATATCTTTTTTTAGGTTTGATATTAGAGTTAGAAGGAAGGATGAGACAACAATTTATCTATATTATATATTTTTTTTAGGTTTGATATTAGAGTTAGAAGGAAGGATGAGACAACAATTTATCTATATTATATATTTTTTTTAGGTTTGATATTAGAGTTAGAAGGAAGGATGAGACAACAATTTATCAATATTATATTTTTTTTTTAGGTTTGATATTAGAGTTAGAAGGAAGGATGAGACAACAATTTATCTATATTATATTTTTTTTTTAGGTTTGATATTAGAGTTAGAAGGAAGGATGAGACAACAATTTATCTATATTATATTTTTTTTAGGTTTGATATTAGAGTTAGAAGGAAGGATGAGACAACAATTTATCTATATTATATTTTTTTTTTAGGTTTATATTAGAGTTAGAAGGAAGGATGAGACAACAATTTATCAATATTATTTTATTTTTTTTAGGTTTGAGTAAGAGTAGAAGGAAGATAGACAACAATTTATCTAGTTTATATTATTTTAAGGTTGATGAATAAATTTATAGAAGATGAACATACAATTTATTATATATATAAGTTTTATTAGGTTTGATATTAAGAGTTAGAAAATTGAGAAAATTTATTATATTATATTTTTAGGATGAAACATTAATGAGGATAAACATTTATTTATTTTATATTTTTTAGGATTGAATAGAATTACGAAAATGTTAATATTAATTTATTAAGTTAGATTTGTAATTTTATATATGATTAGTTATAGAGTTAGAAAATGTATCAATATATTTTTAGTTTAATTTTGGTTGATAATGAGTTAAAGAAGATATACAAAATTTTTTTTTATTTTTTTAGGTTAGAATTGAGATAGAAGAAAGTATAAAACATTTATTTTTTATTTTTTTTTAGGTTGAAGAAGGTTGAGAAGAAATTGATAAATTTATTTATATTTTTTTAGGTTTGATATTAGAGTTAGAAGGAAGATGAGAAACAATTTATCTATATTATATTTTTTTTAGGTTTGTATTTAGATAGAAGGAAGGATGAGAAACAATTTATCTATATTATATTTTTTTTTAGTTTGATATAGAGTTAGAAGGAAGGATGAGACAACAATTTATCTATATTATATTTTTTTTAGGTTTGATATTAGAGTTGAAGGAAGGATGAGACAACAATTTATCTATATTATATTTTTTTAGGTTTTATATAAGATTAGAAGGAAGGATGAGACAACAATTTATCTTTTTATTATGTTTTTTTAGGTTTGTATAGAAGAAGGAAGGAGGACAACAATTTATCTATATTATTTTTTTTTAGGTTTGATATTAGAGTTAGAAGGAAGGATGAGAAACAATTTATCAATATTATATTTTTTTTTAGGTTTGATATTAGAGTTAGAAGGAAGGATGAGACAACAATTATTATTATATTTTATTTTTTTTAGGTTTGATATTAGAGTTAGAAGGAAGGATGAGACAACAATTTATCTATATTATATTTTTTTTTTAGGTTTGATATTAGAGTTAGAAGGAAGGATGAGACAACAATTTATCTATATTATATTTTTTTTAGGTTTGATATTAGAGTTAGAAGGAAGGATGAGACAACAATTTATCTATATTATATTTTTTTTAGGTTTTATATTAGAGTTAGAAGGAAGGATGAGACAACAATTTATCTATATTATATTTTTTTTTTAGGTTTGATATAAGAGTTAGAAGGAAGGATGAGACAACAATTTATCTATATTATATTTTTTTTTTAGGTTTGATATAAGAGTTAGAAGGAAGGATGAGACAACAATTTATCTATATTATATTTTTTTTTAGGTTTGATATTAGAGTTAGAAGGAAGGATGAGACAACAATTTATCTATATTATATTGTTTTTAGGTTTGATATAAGAGTTAGAAGGAAGGATGAGACAACAATTTATCTATATTATATTGTTTTTAGGTTTGATATTAGAGTTAGAAGGAAGGATGAGACAACAATTTATCTATATTATATTGTTTTTAGGTTTGATATTAGAGTTAGAAGGAAGGATGAGACAACAATTTATCTATATTATATTGTTTTTAGGTTTGATATACGAGTTAGAAGGAAGGATGAGACAACAATTTATCTATATTATATTGTTTTTAGGTTTGATATTAGAGTAATGAAGGAGGGAAGAGACAACAATTTATCTATATATTATATTGTTTTTAGGTTTGATATACGAGTTATGAAGGAGGGGAGAATGAAAGGACAAGGATTTATCACTTTTCCATCAGAAGAATCAGCTGAGAGAGCAATGAATGATACCAATGGATTTACCCTTAACAATAAACCTATGGCAGTTGTATCCTTTTTTACATATTGGGGTCTCAGTGCTGGTAGGCTGAATAGTCACACACCCTTTGACACAGATTTTCAAAAATGTCAACATAAAATTGAGAAAGAAAATGGGGAATGTGTCAAAGCGACAACAACCCAACCATAGAGCAGACACCATCCTTGTTTATAATATTTGTCAGCTCCACATTGACCTTAAGTTTAAAAACGAAAAAAGTTCGCAACAAATTCTTGATTTAACAACAAACAAAACAATATCTGTAGACAAAGGAAAAACAACCAATGTTTTTATCAGATTAAACATGTGGTGTTGTGACAGGGTTAAATCAGGGTGTTTTTTGGGGGTTTTTTTTGTTTTTTTTATCGCAAACCTCCACCTTTAAAGGTTTCTGCAGCCTAGCATGTTTGTTCAGATTAAAGTTTTGCTCAAACCATTTGCTAAAACTAGTCATGGTACACAATCTACTGATGAACGTCTTAAGTTTGTCAATGATCAGTTGATGGTTTTAGAATAAGTACTTTATATTTGGAGCTCGAGTTTACACCAATATAATGAGTTATGAAAGTACATGTTTACAATATGATCGTCAACCCTGAAAGAAAAAAAATATATTTAAAATTTAAATACTGGGGATTCATAATTATTTGTTAGACAGCAATTTTTCGTGGAATTGGTAGATACAAGTGAACCAAGAATTTTAATGTTCAGAAAAATACAAATTTTCTACAAACTTGTATGCAAATTTTATCCAAACCACAAAATCAAATATCGATGAAAATTGATACCCACAAAAATTAAATTAATCCACAGAAGGCGGACATTTTATTGTTAAATACCATACTTAACACCTTATAAAGTAATTTTTAAATGGAGTATAATTAAACTAAACAAAAGTAAAAAATTAATGTAAAATCACTTTCAGAATAGAAAAAACAAAGGATATTGGGTATCCATTCATGTCACAAAATTAATTCATGCACAGCAAAAATAAGACACACAAAAACCAAAGGAACAACGCTTTTCTTGCTGCTCTTCAAATCAAAGTGAGGCCTTCGACTCAGAGTTTGGTTTCAACAACTTACAAACACGAGAGAGAGTCTCATTGGCAATCAAACCACATCTTATTTTTTATATGAACACTGAATAATCAAATTTTCAATTTCAAAGCATCAATATTAACTCAACTATTACATCGAACTTGATTAAACAAAGAATTTTTTTCCTATATGTTTTTAATTTGTATATTAAGCAAAATATTTTTTCTCAAGTTTTAATCACTTTTTTCCTTAACAATAATCCAGCAATTTGCACGATCAGCAAAAGCCAAGGATGCCACTGAAGAGAAGTCATGACAGACAGATGGTTTATAAAGGAGAATATGTTATTTTAAATCTCATTGAAGTTGGTTGCTGAAACAAGAGAATTTCATAGACACCATGACTTTTATACTAAACTGAATGAACATTCAACTGTATTGGTTACAGAAGACAGACATAAATCAATAAAAATCTACAATTTGACGATTAGTTTAGTTTAAACATATTTATTTATAGTGGATTTGGAAACAAGTTCTGTCAATTATATTACTCCCTTTCCATTTTGTGGGTGCGAGTCCTGCCTTGTAGCGGCATTAGCCTGCTCTTTTTCGAAATCTACAGGGTGTCTTTAACATGTTTAACGTGCAAGAGATATGGCTCTCTCTTAACATGGTTTCAGCCATTCTGATGGACTATCATCGTTTCCTCAAGACCATACTCGCAAAATGGTAATTATGTTAATATGTTCTTTACAGTTATGTGTCAAATCATTGACATCATGTTTTTGAATTTTAAATTTACATGAAACAAGACTAATACAGGATGTAGATCTGCATCATTGCATGCTATTGATTGAAATAACATGTCCTGAAGCATTACTGATTATTCCTGGTCATTGAAGCCAAGACAATTCCCCTTATATAATAAGTACTGTCTTTCAGCTAACAGAAATAGGCTGCATAACAGATGTACAATTTACTTACTGCTGCAAGTTATCCAGCTTCAGTCAAAATATAATATCAGTCGATAGAAACCAAGAAAAGTTTGAAGAAATTAAAGTTTGAATTTTGGTGACTTCATTTTTTCTGTTCTAGAGTTATGCCCTCTACAAATTGAAATATTGTAGAATTCTTTGTTTCCATCTCTAACTTTATTTGCCTCATCTAAAGGATATGAAACTTCTGCACAATGCTAATTACCACAAAACACAGAATTTGGTTGTGTCACTTTTACCACTATAGATTTATGCCCCTTTACAAATGGAAAATTGCTTGATTTTTTGTTGAGCCTGCGACTTTTGTCACAGAAAGTTATACATCATAGGCGGCTACAGTGGTGGCATTAGCTAACTTCCTAAAAGCTTTATATTTTAGAAGGTGGAAGAAATGGATGCTTCATACTTAATATATAGATGCTTCATGTTACAAAGTTTCCATTTATCATATGTCCATTGACCTTGACCTCATTTTCATGGTTCAGTGACTAATTGAAAAAAAAGTTAAGATTTTTTGTAATAATTATTTCTCCCTTATTATGTGTAATAGGATAACTATATTTGGAATGTGCGTACCTTGTATGGTCAGATAGTTTTTGCTTGACCTCGACCTTATTTCATGTATTAGTGAACAAGGTTAAGTTCTGGTGGTCAAGTCCATATCTCAGATACTATAGGCAATAGGGCTAGTATATTCAGTGTATGTAAGGTGTACATGTCCAACTGACAGGTGTCATCTGACCTTTACCTCATTTTTATGGTTCAGTGGTCAAAGGTGTTGAGTTTTGGTCTTTTTTTCTAATTCTATATGCAATAGGTCAACTATATTTTGTGTATGGAAATATGTTATGATGAACATGTCAGTCTTGCAGATTTTATTTGACCTTGACCTCATGTTCACAGTTCATTGCTCAGTGTTAAGGTATTGTTTTTTGGTCTGTTTTTCTTAAGCTATAAGCAATAGGTCAACTATATCAGTTGCTTGTAAGAATTGTAAGCTGTATATGTCTGTCTGGCATGGTTCATCTGACCTTGACCTCATTTTAATGGTTCATTGGTTAATGTTAAGTTTTCTTAGAAACTATAAGCAATAGGTCAATTATATTTAGTGTATTGAATGACTGTAAAGTGAACATGTATTTCTTGTTTCATTTACCGGTATATGGCCTTGGCCTCATATTCTTGTATCATGTTAAGTTATGTGATAGTTGTAGTAAAGCTTTATATTTAGGACTATCAACATAATATCAATGATTAGTAAAGAAGGTGGGACATTTCAGCATGTCACTCTTGTTACGATTGTTCTCTAATGTAAGTTTGCTCCAACTGAATGTAATGAAACATATTCACTCTGCTAATTATCTTGAAAATCGGATCAAATACAAATTTGGGTAGCATCACATTTACAGTTCTTGAGTTATGTCCATTTACAGCATTCTAAGCGGAAGCATCATCTGTGATTCTTTCATCAACCTTTTGTATATCCTCAAGTAGAGTTTTTATGGTTGGTTGAAGCCACTTCAGCCAGAGTACCAGAGAGAAAAATTCTTTCTGTAGGAAAACCAGTTATTCTTGACATATCTTGAACAAAAAATTGCATGGGCTTTAAATTAATCTGGCAACCTAAGAGTTTACAGGCAAGTTACGTATATAGATCAACTTCTTAGATCATGAGGCCTCTGTTAAAATCAAAGAGTAATGAACAGAATAATTTGATTGTAAAAAGTTTTTATTTAAGCAAAACTTGAGCAAACAAAACAAGCAAAATGTATTGCATAGAGTACCTTAATCACAACATCACACTATATAAATGTCAAATACATCGCAATAAATCATAACATTATCTTTCTTTATGGACACACAGATTTTGAAAAACATTAATGTGGCCTAAATTATTTTTTCTCAATACCAATTTGATAATATTTGAAGCCAAAAAATCTCATGATAGTGCTAAAATGGCTAAAACTAATAATTAAGGTTTGATTTAGATCGAATATTCATTTAGAATGACACAGCACGATAAAACTCTCAAACTTGATAAATTAATTTACATGCAACCTCTCTCTCATCAGACAAAACAATGCATGTGACTTTCTTTTTGTAAGGCTCTTCATATCTTGAGAAAGCAGAATTTTTTTTTTTTTTAACATTTTACTTTTTTTTCAAAGAAAAGAAATAGTGTATTGAGGATTTTTACGATAATACAAAAAGTGATTTAAGAGCCATGGAAATTTCCTATTAGAGTTTAACAGTAATGTGCATATAAATTAACAAAAACATAATAAAAATTCACAATTAAAAACACAATTACATTTATATACACAATATAATGTATTTTAAGTACAATACATGGTTTATCTCCCTTTAATGATCAAAACATGAATTTATTATTTCTCATATTTTTTCCAGGGAGAAGGTGATTTTCAAAGATCAAGTTTTTCAAAGGCATGTAATGTACTTAAAAATTACAGTAATACTGGTGCAAATTTAATACTGAATGTAAAAATATAAGTTAACAATCAGGAGTGTATAAGTAGAAATCTGAATATAAATAAGAAATGAAAATGAGACACAATACAAAAAAAAAACAATGTGTATACTGGTGCAATTACAAAACTTTTAAAGGAAAGAGACATATTGTTTCTTTATCATATAAATACATGTATAACACTTTTCTTTAAAAATTTACCAAATTTTAAAATATTGCTTTTTTACCAGCATTTTCCTTAATTGAATGGAAGAAAATCTTTTAAACCTGTCATAAAGCTCTGCATATTTATAATTGAGATAATACATATATATGTTCTTAACAGTAATATGTTGAACAAAATTTTAAAACTGTCTTGTAAACTCTGGTTTTGATTTTTCTCCTGTCAGGCAAAAGATTTAAGAGCTCCACATTCTATAGCTATCTTCACCACTGGCTTATATAATCCTTAGACTGAAAATAAAAAAGACAATTTAATTAAACAATGTTGTTAAATTTTGTATATAAATTGAGGCTTTTTTCATCTGGATATACATTTGTATAAGAATTAACGGTGAAAATTCCCAAATTGTTGCTCTAAATTCAGAAATGATTGAATGCATTTATTATTGCGATTTTATCATTTTAGAATATAATGTGATTTTAATTTTTGCGAGATGAAAAAAAATCATGTTTAATTCATATAAAATGTTTCAAAATGTGAGTTTAAATTATTAATTGCGATTATTACCCTGTCGCATTTTTCTCAATAATAAAAACATCGCAATTATTCTGTATTTACAGTAATATTTTTTTAGTTTTGTGTTAGTTTGCTGTCTCATTGACACATACTCCAAAATAATTGTTTTTCTATCCATTAAATAATATCTTTAGTTTTGGAAATTTTCCACTTTAAATGTAAAACTGCTGATTGAACCCTCACACATGGATGACTAATTTTTATATTATCAAGGGATTTTTTCCTACAATCATCCTTCTAATAGTGATTGATTAATTGAACATTCATTGCTATATCTTGGCAATTTTTGTGGCGGGAGCTTTAGGTACCACAAAACTAAAATTTCAGCAGAAAAACTGCCAATCTTTGTCAATTAAGATGGAGTCGAACACTATGACTGAGTGAGTGACCTTGATAAAGTGAGGTAAGAACTCACAATCTCTGTGTTGACAGGGTACATGTAGTAATAACTATTGATGGACTACTTAAATCAATTAACCACATAGCCTCCACCCCCCTCAACAATTCAAACCAACCAACCACATAATATAAACCAAAATGTTTTTGGTGCAGACTCACTCACTCAGGTTCCCTGTATACTTACACTATATCTGTTATTCAGTTTGGCAGAATATTCATATAATTGTTGTCTACGTGCTTCTTCTCTTCTTTTCCTAGGAAAGAAAATAGTACACCAATTAAAACAAACATCTAATGGAGGAATGTTTGCCATTATGATTGAAAATTGAGTATATTAAGAACTTGCTAGAGCAACCTAAAATAACTAAATATTCATCTTCAAGAGCAACTTTCACTTAACAGTCTTCAAATGTCTGACAAGTGTATACATAAATTAATATCAACTCTAAATCTTTTCAAGATTGTTATTCAGATTGTTTAAGGGAGCTACCATTTGATTTTTAGGGGGGGGGGGGGGGGGGGGGGGGGGGGGGGGGCTAGAATGAAATTTGAAAAAAATAGGCAGGACAGGAGTTTTGAGTTAAAAAAAAGGCAGGATGAGAAACTTGTTAAAAAAAAAAAGGCAGGATGACAATTTGTGTAAAAAAAAGTCAGGATAAACTAGTAAAAAAAAAAGGCAGGACCGAATAGAGTAAAAAATAAAAAGGCAGGGCAGAGATTACAACTAAAAAAAAAGCAGGACAAAATTTTTCATCCTAGCCCCCCCATAAAAATCAAATGGTAGCTCCCTAATATGAGGGGGGATAGGACCTTTATGGGAATTCCGGGATTGGGTGTTTTTAAGCTCAGGATTTCGTGATTGACCCTTTCGGGATCCAGGAATCCTTTGTTTCGGATTTCGTGATGTCAGAATTTACTTTATTTAAATTCGGGACCTCAGGATTGTTTTTTTAAGCCTGGGATTTCGGGATCAGGACCCCTCCTATCCCCCCTCTGATATGGCTTCAAAATCATCTGGTGGATGGTAGCCAATGAGAGATAATCAAGACTTCATTGTTTACATTGTGTATTGTGACTTGCATTGTGTCCAGTGTTCATCGAAGAAACTGAACATACTGAACTAAAAAATAAATGTGAATCTTGATTACAGGAAAAATGCAAAATATTATTAATGCAAGGGAGGTTACTGTACTTACTTGTCTATAGATTGTGGGTCATGACCTGCTGGTTCATCAGGGGGACTACCACACTTTCTGTAATGTTCTACTTGTAAATCATAGCTGTTATCCTGTGTGTTATATCTATTCTCATTATTGGCAAGGGTTTCCTAAAAAATAAAATTACAACAAATGTGTAAATCAGAATTTTTTAAATATACTGTTACTATATATGTGACTATGTCATTAGGTTACAACATTGGAACCTACAAAAACTAAATAAAACTTTTTTTTAAAGATTAATTTTTGGAAAGTTTTGAAGGGTTTCTTTATCAGCTCAATTTTCAAACAGTTACAGACTTTGCATGGAGATATGGTTTCAACCCAAAATAAGTTAACAGATAGATGTAATTAATATTAATGTTTCCATAAGGTTGAATTTATATCGGAAAAGTACAAATAGTACAGGATTAATTGGGATGTGTCAAAGAGACAACCCTGGGCAACCAAAAAGCAAAATTAAACAGCCAGAGACCACCAATGGGTCCTCAACACAGGGTACAAAATTCTTGCATCCAGAGGCGTGCTTCATTAGGGTGCTTCAGCAGACCCCTAAACTAAAATATGTACATTAGTGCAGTGAAAATGGACGTCATAAACTCCAAAACCATATCTATATGAACTAATTTTTTTTTAAATATACAAGACTAACAAAGGCCAAAGGCATCTAACTTTGGATAGATGCAAGAATGTGACAGGCTTTTATATGGTATTTGACCAAAAATATCTAGTTAAAGATACATAAATTTTTAAGCATACAAATTTAAATTTGCATTTTTTCAATACAAAATATGAATCAGATTTGAACACATATGAAAATAATATATTAAAAGTTCACAGTTAACATAATTGATCTACATTGTATCACTTCAAGCGTTATTCAATACAAGACAATAAAAGAAAGTTTAATTTTGATTTCAAAATTAAAGAAATTTTGATTTCAAAATTAAAGATCAAACTTTAATGTTCCATTAACTTGATATAAAGACATAAAAGTTCTATACAACAAAAATAAATGGAAAAAGAAGTGTCAAATTAAAAATTTAATGCTTGAAAAAGGCATTGTTTGTTAAGCTTTTAATGTGTTCTATTAACTTTCATACCTTTAAAAAGTTCTACTGCAATCAAAGGTTAATGCTTTCATATCGACTATTTTGTATTGAAGACTCAATTGAAATTCATATTGAAAGTACCATATATTAGTTATTTAGTTTCTCTTCAATTAATATACATCATTATAAACATAAATAAAAGAAAACAAAAGAAAAAAAAATTGAAAAGAAAACAATTCAAGAGGAGAGACATATGACTACAATATTTAATTAATAATTAACCTCTTTAGCATATTTCATTTATATTTTTAAATTTTGCTAAAAAAAAAAAAAAATCAAAAAAATTATCAAAGACATTTATACTATTTTATATATATGTCTCTGGAATTATTGCAGGGCAAATTCTTAATTACTTCAAAATTAAATTAGTATCTACATGTAAAAATCTAGGATATTACTAGTATTATCAAAATTACATGGATATTTATTAAAATGCCCCCATAAACAATGATTAAAGCACATTTATAAATGAGCCTTAGAACATGCATAGAAACATAAATAATATAAACAGTCACTCTGACATAAATTATTTAAGTCAATCAGGAAATATTCATAAAAGATAATAAACCAATGCTACATTGTGTAGGCAAAGAATTTGTCACTGTCATTTTATAGAATTTGGAACAATTGAACATAATTAATTAAACACCTGTCAGATTTTTAATCTCAATGAACAAACAAAAATATGTTGATTTTTTAGTGTAACTGTGAGTATGATAAACATGATAAAGAAAGAATGTTCATATAGACATGAATATGCATGTCTCTAGTGAAAAACATTAAATAAAACATGTAAAACACATATATTGACATATGTCATGTATGTGTCAATTTGTTGATTTAATTAAAAAATGTTTATTCATGTATAATTGAAGTATCAATTTATTGAACCTGACATTGTTGTATAAATTCAAAGTTGGTTGATTTTTTTGTTGTTATAATGTCCAGTGACAAATATTTCATGCATGTATAGGACGAGAACAAATAAAGTTAAAACAATACATCCAATAAATAGGTCCATTTAAAATAGCAGTCATCCATGGCCAGGATAAAGCAAATTAAAAGTAGAAAAATTTGGACTGCCACAGGAAATTGACGCTGGTAAAATTTGGATTATAGTGTCAGAAATTGGTGTTTATAGGAGCACAAACATTTATTTTAGATTATATATATATATATGTTAACCCAACCTGAATCCAGACTTTAAGCACAAAATAATTTCCTTTTATGAACATACATGTCATGCATGTAATGAGTGAAATTTAAAAAACTTTTAAAGTAAAAATAAAAACTTCCTTTAAAATTAAAAACTCTTACTTAATAAAAATGACTCATAAAAGATAATAAATAAAGAAAATAACCTACTTGTGTCAAATTATGGATTTAATCATTATATGCTAATAAATTATTTAAATCTAATCTTCTCTGTTGGTTATATATAAACCTAATACAATATTTACATTCCTTTGGCTGACATGGCTGAGAAGTGTTTGAACATCAATAAATATTTATAGGAGTTATTAAAATGTTGGACAGATCATAACATTACAACAGAAATTTGACCAATACATGGTACATTTATACATTTAACAGAATTAATTTTTCTATTAAAAAAATTCTTTAAACATGTTAGATAAATTTTCACTTAAACTGTGAACATAATGAAGTCACTAAAATTCCCATTTTTCCTACACTTATAAAATAGTAAAAACCTTACAAAAATACTTCTTCAACTTGGACATGCATAGTAACTTCTAATATGTCTCATTTAGTAGCAAATGACTTTACACCAGCACTAAAATATTGGGGATGTTACCTGCAGTGGTCCATTTTACTCACATTTGTTCGTTCAATCTTGTTTATTGCGTTTTTTATTAACCCCAATTTATCAATACACCTTATGGTAATTGGAGATCTGTCCTGTTTGACCGTAGAATCTGTCCCGCTTGAATTTTTGTCATCATACAACAATCACTTTTCCATTGTGGCGTCAGACATGTCAGATATTATCAATTTTGATATTATAGGAACTTTTGTGATGTACCCGCCTGTTATGGCAGACAAATTATAGTAATTAAAGGTGTATTAAGTTTATCAAATATATTTCAACCCATACATGGGGGTCTCATTGGGGGGTTCCGATCCGGGATCCCGCTTACTGTTTTGTCAGATTCCTGTATCCCGCTTATACTATGTACATAAGCAATTCTATTTTTTTGTCATTTCCTGGGTCCCGCTAGACCTCATTTCCCGTTTTCATGACACAATAATTTGACTTTCACGTTTCACGCTTACAAAAAATCGGCAATCCCGCGTCACGCAGCTTAGACCCCAATGAGACCCACATACATGTATAAAATGGGAACAATATGAGTACTGTAATCAGATACAAAACTTGATTATTAAAATTCTTATGCTTCTCTATAATTTTTTTATAAAATCACCAAAAGAAACAGCATGGTAAAAGACTTTTATAACCTGTAATGTTTTGTGGGTCTTACAATTATCTCCCAAAACAAAAAATTCCATGTAGACAAAGGCTCAAAGCATAATCATGAGATCATCTAAGTGCAAAGCACCTACCCCAAATACTTATTTAAAATCTCTCTATCAGATGAAGATATTTTTGATCTCTCAGAGTTGGAGATTTAAATGTACAGTGTAAACTACAAATGTTGAAGTTTTGATTAGACTATAGAGGTCATGTAAATTCTCCCTACATCTTTTCTGTTTACTGACCTTTATATAATCTGTCTGTATATATGCCATTCTATCTGCCCTCTGTTGTCGTCTTCTTGCTTCGTTATGTTCGGCTATTCCTGATGCTGCCATTTTTAAACTTGTAGTAAAATAAATATATGGCGGGAAATTAAATTCCAATGTTTATCAGCCAAAATTTGTCCTTTCGAATTATTTTTACCAAGAAAACGTTTCTTCTTCACCACCGATTCACAAATGGATTGAAGGATATTTGGCCGAGTGACAGGTGTGTTGGTGAAAGAAAGTAAATCGATCGATTGCACAGTGTGAATCCGTTGCCTAGCACGCTAAATTTGACCTTGTGACCTCAGTTACTACCAGGGTTTTTCTCCCTTCACCACTAGAGAGTTCGTTATTTAGGTCGAGCCTAATCCCCAAAATAATTTATTTTATTAAATGTTTTGAAATGATAAAATGGTATAATTTTACTGAAAAAAAGACATATGAATAAACTTTATTAGTATGTCAACCATGATACAGACAGTTGTTAAAATCCTAAATTATGTAAGCAAGAATTTGTAAAATTATATAAAAACGGACGATTCCGCCATGGAAACTGTAAACAAACTGATCAATGTCAAATACACGCTTCGAATTTAGGTCCCCCCGAAAACCTCTAATACATTTCTGACTGTCACGGAATAGAAGTTCCTTCATAATATAAGTTCCAAAAGGAAAATATATTCTGGAATATTATTTCCACAGGAATAAATATTACAGAATATGTTCTTAACGGAATAAATGGTATATGATATTTGTTCAAACAGGAATATAGGGTTATTGCATGAATATTGGGGGATATTGTCCTGAGTAGAATATGTTCTACGAGGGACAATATTCCCCAATATTCATGCAATAACCCTTTTATTGTATAGCAATATAATATTTAAAAGTAAAAATTGGTTTAAACTAAGATTTTGTCGTTAATGATGTCATGATTTTTGAAGATTTATTGCACTAGTGCAATATTACAATTTATTGCACACTAGCTAACTTTTGGTTACTTTCTGTGGGAAATATTATATTGCTATGCAATAATAGATATTATGACAATGTTTATCTTACATAGTCTTACATAGTCTGTAACTGAGCGCTGGATCACTCCACTATGCTCAGATCTTCAGTTATTTGCTGACTTGTTTCGGTTCCGGTTCCTGTGTCAGCTTTTGCTCTATAGTTATATTTCATTTCACTATTTGTCCAAAATTTATCTAGGCGGCTTTCAAATGTCTGAATAGTTGGTGCATTTACAACGTTGCTGGGTAAGCTGTTCCATATTGGTGCTATTCGTTGTGTGAAGAAGTTGGATCTTATGTTTTTGTTGCATCTTTGGATAGTCAGTTTTTTGTTGTGTCCTCTTGTAGCAGAAGTGGTGTTATATGTGAGTGGGTTAGGTAACGCTTCGTCGTATATTCCAGATGTTAAGTTGTAAGCTTCTATCATATCACCTCTCATGCGTTTGTATTTAAGTGTTGGTAATTTAAGCTTCTTCAACCGTTGTTCATACTCTAGATCTTTCAATGTTGGTATCAATTTCGTTGCTCGCCTTTGAACATTTTGAATTGCTGTTATATCTTTAACTTTGAATGGGCTCCATATAGCATTAATTGGCATACTCGAGGTTTGGTCTTGCTAATGCTTTATAAAGTAATAAGAACATTTCCTCATTGAGGCAGGTAAATGTCCTTCTAATTAGTCAAACTTTCCATTGGAACTTCTGTTAGGCGGAACAAATATACATTGACATTACAACGTTATTTCAAAATGGTCGTATAATATATAAGTAAAAAAAATCAAATTATTTTATATAAACTACTGAGTTTTATTAATTTTTTGAGGTGAAATTTTTTTCACAAATATTCTGAATTTTAATTATCTCACTATACAAATCTTTGTTCTGAAGCGGGAAACCATTTTAGGAAATTTTGAGATTATCTGAAAACTGTTAGCAAAACACATTTCTATACAAGAAAATGATATATATGTAAAACGGTATTTACAACGTTACCCATTGTCACATCGATGATGAAACCTGAGAGTTTTTCTATGAACATTTGAACCTGTACCGATATTTTTTTTCCATATGAATATAACACAAACGTATAATATATCAGGCCTATACTCTGGTCCTATAGTAAAAACAAACATATATCTTATCGAAATAATGCGGACGGGTGCCTTAAGAGATATGTCTTCCAAATTCGTCTGTGTTTTAAGTGTTTAGTAGACTTTTTTCCATTTGTTTTAATCCGCAAAAATCATTTATGCTATGATATTATAGACTATGCACCAGAAGTGTGGGAATACAAAAATATAGAGTAATAAGAACATTCTTAGGAGTTGTCCCTTCTTATACCTGAGAAACGTGCTTGTTGGACTGGCAACTAAGACGTCAAATTAACATGATAAGACTATATGATTGAGTATTATAAAAGATGCATGTCATTTGAATTTGTTTTTTCACTGAGTAAACTTTGTTTAGCCTTAGTTGATATACTAGTATATACATTATTCTAATTTAATTCGGACGACCACCCATGCGAGCTTTTTCCAGAGTCGATAAACTAAAATTAAATTGATTTTTATTGTCGTCAATATTTAACTTTTGTTTGAATAACGTATAAGTTTTATCTGCTGTGTCTAAATTCTGTCGAGTGAAATTAATGGTAAGGCAGGCTATCATTGAGCGCCACCTTAGCTTGATATTACGATCTTCAAAGTAACGGAAGCTAAAATTCACGTTTTGACTATACGACCTTTAAGTTTATGTTGTAAAACTACGGTTTTCAAAATTTGAATTGTTTGAAATGTTATCTTTACACTTCTCTGCCACTTCGTGCTTTAATAACTTGTATTAACAACACTCTCCTAAATTCAGTGCTTATAGACTAATCATACTTTATAGAAAAGAAAATTAATCGTGGATTGTATAATAGCTATTTTTAGCTTCTCGGTTTGTTTTTCAAACTTCTCAAATCGATGCTGAAGATCACAAACAACTTCTAATTAACTGTTCAGAACCGTGAGTTGTGAACAAAATACCGAATATCGATGGAAATTCTCAGAAGAAAGTAAACTGAAAAATCAAAAGCTCAAACACATACAACGAATGGATAACAACTGTCATATTCCTGACTTATTACATGTATTTTCTTATGTAGAAAATTGTGGATTAAACCTGTGTGTTATAGCTAGATAGACCACTCACTTGTATGACAATCGCATAAAATTCTATTATATTGCCAACGGTGTGTGAATCGAAACCACACATACACAACAGATAAAACAGTATTAAGACGTTATTATTTCACAAAAGGTAATTCAACCCAACAACCCAACATTAACATTCCAACATAACGATGAATCACGTTGCAAGGTTTATGACATATTAACCATACAATCCAGAGAAGCCAATCAGTGTAATATCAATTGTTTAAAACCTCAACTGGAACACACTGGAACATAGAAGAGCCATGGCATATGTCACCCTCAGGTATAAGGTAGTTCACCAAGTAATATCTATACCAGTACTCTACATTCCAATACAAGCTACTGTAATATATATCAGAACTAGAAATAGCCACAGTTTGTAATTCTTGCCATACCATTGCAGAATCAACATCTGTCAACACTCATTTTCCCCCAAGAACAGATACCGTCTGGAACACTCTCACTGTCAGAATTAATCGGTTGTGCTCGAACCATCACTGGAGGCCTTCAAATCATCCCTTCAGGAGAACCAACATCAACCAATGATTTTGAATTTTGTTTGGTGTACATACTTGTTATATTTTTAATCACCGGAGCTACATTTTTTATTGGATCGTTTACGCACATCACACTACTCACATGTACACAAGTTCTTGTTATTAGATGTCCAGTATGGATTTTAACGAGCGATGAAGTTGAAGTATAGATTGTCATAGTTCTGTCCCCAACAGTTGAGTAAATATACCATAACTGCTGAAAGCCAATCTGGAGATATTACTAATTATACTGCTGCTGATATCTTGTCGTATACAAACACTAATGACCAGTATGGTCTTAGGAAAAAAGGGGAATTTAAAACTCCTCAGTGTCGAACCACAGCATATAAGAACAGTTTTATTCCACATACTTTTGAAAAGTGGAATTCACTTGATGGAGAAGATAAAAATATTTTAAGCTTTACAGGATTTAAAAGAAAACTGAATGAGGACATAAGTCCTTTTCCTGTTTTCTTTTCCACTGGTTCACGAAAAGTTAATACAATCCACTGCCAACTAAGAAATGAGGCTAGTGATCTAAAACATCATCTCTTCTGTGATCATTTGTCGGACAGCTCTGTATATGTGCCTGTGGAGACCCAGTAGAAGATAATTTTTCATTTCTTTTATGTTTGTCCATTTTACATTTATCATAGATATGAGCTTGATGTTCTACTACAGGGTTGCTCAGACTTAAATATTGACGAAAACACAGAGATATTTACATATATATGTCCAACAATATATTCATGAAACTGGAAGATTTTTATAATATTTCATGGGATAATATAACTGTTTAGAAATCAGCTTACCACTCTTTAGTATTTAATTCCTAACCAAAACTTATTAATGTGGTATAAAATTCGACACCACCTTCAGTAGGTCTTGCTATGACTTTGTTCACATAGTTATATGTATATATGTATACACAATAAAATACTTCAAGAAGTGGGGGAATTGCCTCCCCTGACTCACTGCAACAACGTATGATCTGTTAACTTATCAGAAAATTATATACTATCATGCATGTTATTCAATCCATCTTGTATTGGAAAGGATTTGTATAGGCACTGCCTTTTGTCCAATTCCTTTGTTTAAATGTACATTTGATATTTGAACAATCAAATTTAATTGAAAGCCAATCTAAGATAAAATTAATTCAGATTTATCTTAACTTGCGTACTGGTATATCAAATAGGACACCTGCAGTATATATCACTATATATATGCAATCATAGATTTATATTGTACTTAGATTGCATGGTAGAAAGTCATTCATCAATGAGGGTTTGGATGGGGTTAAATGATTAAAGAATAATGCCCTTAAAAAATGAAGATTAGAGAATAATGAGCCAAAAATAGAAGATTAGAGAATAAAAGGGTTAATTTTTGGAAGATTAGAGAAAAAAGGGGTTAATTTTTTAAAGATTAGAGAAAAATGGGGTGAAAATTAAATGTTTACAGAATAACAGACCCCCCCCCCCCCCCCCCATATCCATACCCTCATCAATGATGACTGAAATATAGATATAAAAACGTTTTGTCATGCTTTTCTTCAGAGGATACGTAAGTATGGATAAAGACGAACGAATTAAGACAGTTATCTTACAAAAGTTTTCTTAAATATGATATCTGAATTAACAAAAAAAAAAACGTGCCGATTCTTTACTAAATCACTGAACCCACATCAGAAATATGAGAATGATAAAGTTGTCTCGTTTTATCCCAGGAAGTTGAAATCGGCTAGCTCGATATTCGCATTGAAAACATTCAATCTTAATTCCTGAAAGCCCCCGAACCCCCCCCCCCCCCCCCCCCCCCCCCCCCCCCCCCCCCCCCCCCCCCCCCCTGGCTACGAGTATGTAGTCATTATGATGAAATAAATGTTTGCAATTGGACTGTAAATATCTTTTTAGTTGTTCTATATATCTATGTTCTATTTGTAAATTAAATTAAAAAAAATCGCCACTGATGACATCATTCCAAGCTCATTAAACTTTTTTTTTGAAAGTAGCAAGAATTATAAAGTTGAATGAGATATTCATTAACTGAGAATGATACAAATACTAGTATTGTGTAACTGTAATCTAAAATGCTATATTATATTATCTATAACAATAGCGACCTTTATTTTGATATACGTTATATGATAAATAGTACATTGCGTTTGTTTTATTTTTCAACTGTTTTGGGTTTGTAGTAAGATTCCAAATACAAACGCACAAGTGATTGAGAAAACAGCCTTTGGAAAGTTTGCTTTGCCACCGGTAGTAACTGTTTTACTTCCCCAAGCCATGGGCGCAGAAAAGAGAACAGATGTCCTTCCCTCATCGCCAAACGCGAAGAGATATATTTCTCTTGATGAAGTCAAGAAGCACAATCAGCCAGACGATCGATGGTTATTGATAGAAAACAAAGTTTACAACATAACAAACTGGGCGAAAAAGCATCCTGGTGGAGGAAAAATCTTAGGACACTTCAGTGGACAGGATGCAACGGTAAACTTCATAAGCATAAGTGTAGTGATCATTCTATAACAAGTACAATATAACACAAATAAATATATATCAATAAATTGATTGATGAATCAAAAACATGGCTAATCCTGATCCTACGGTCAAACTTGACACAACTTGTCTCATACTCATAGGGATTTTATTTCATTTCAATTTTATATATCCATTTTAAACCTAAATGCATCTTTTCTCTCTCTGTAATAGATGCTATATTCGTCATTGTAGAATAGGGGGCAGATATTGATACTTGAGCCTGGCGTCAAGGTGAAAATGCTAATATAAAAATATGGGAAAACATCATAGAAACAGAACAGTTGCTTGGAAACATGCACAAGATTTGCCGTAATTTCATACGAAATATTTCCACCTCTATCTAAAAATCTGCCCCTATTGAGGGTAACAACTGTGAAGTGGCCTTTTGCATTAGAATAGGAATAACAGTAACTTTTGTTGTTACCACCATCAATTTTTACATATAGTTTCGTTTTTTATTTGCAAGAATATGAACAAATAAGATATATGTTAAATTGAAAGTTTTTTCAAATTCCTAGTGATAGAAAGTTCCATTTATAAGGTAAAATTTAATAGTCTGTTTACAGACAGTCGGAAACCCGGTTGAAATAGAACAAAAGAATCGCAGCTCTTTGTTAGAGAAGGCGATAAATGTGTACTGTTATGTTTACCATAGTGACAAAAATTTTACAAGTTAATAGAAAAAAACAAATTACAATTTTCTTCTGAATTACGAAGTGTTTTATTTTAAAAACACCATTTGCAGAAGTTTTCAAATTATCTAGTACATAGTTAAGCAGAACAATTAGATATCAAGTCGACGACATGGGTATCTTTCAAGTTGGATGTAGAAAATGCTTAACCTACGATTTTTTTTTTAAATTACCACGGACAAAAAATGACGGATGGAAAACATATCAATCTATTAGTCATTGTTAGTTGAGTAATTTTCGTGTCTGCCCTTCCATTATGCGACTCAAGAAAAAAATCAAAAAAATGGGTAACAATAGTATCGAAAAAAGAAAATTGAGTGCACCTTTTAATGTAAGGGTGTGTTTGAGTTGAATATTTTGTACAAAGCAAGAATATTTCATACATCGTCTCGCTTCAGATTCTATCATTTTTATATATCAAAGCTACAGGTTGACTTTATAACATAAAAAAAAATCACAGTACTAAAAGCTGAAATATATATATTGGTGAAGTGAAATACCTATCTAAATATATAATGAATCACAAAAACAAAGTAGGTGTGTTCGAATAGCTATTTTTTTACTGAAAGTACTTGACGACAGTCTTTCAAGTTGGATGATGAAAATGCATATCTTCGAAAAATTATAAATTTTTGTGTGTGATAAATTGGGTTTATAGTCTTCAACCACTAAAAAAATCTAGTCTGCCCTTCCACGAAATATTTAATTGGATTTTTTTTTAAGTTGAATCAATGCAGACAAGATCATTAACTGATGCTCATTAGCTATTTGATACAATTGTCTTTTAAAATACAACTGACATATAAGGATCGTAATGGTGCAATGTGGATAAATTTATAGGTTTCCAAGAGCAAATTTGGTAGCACATCATCCCTACAATGGCTTCCATTTCTAAGATTGTGAAAATGAACTGGCGTAATGGGGAGATAATTTTGACGAAGTAGAATCCTGACTGCAGAGAAGTATTAAGGACACATTTTCTTTTCTTTGTAGGATGCATGGAGAGCATTTCATAATGATAAAGACTATGTAAAGAAGTTCATGAAAGCCCTGTATGTTGGAGACCTAGAAAGACCAGAGGAGGTATGGTGAAACAGGATCACAGTGTTCTCCCAAGAATGTTAAGATAGCAACATGGAAATTAACATGCAATGTGGCACTGGTTTAAAAAAAAATAGCACCATGGCCTCTATACATAATTACATTCCATTATAAAATCATACAAGATAGCCCTATGATAGAAAATGTAACACAAGGTTACTTTAGTGTGTTAAGGGCCTGGTGAGGTCACTGGGATCAATGATTATTGAGAGTTATCAAATTAATGATATAAAAATCACAATTTTAATGCACCAGATGTGCAATTCTATATTTAATGCTCTAGACAAAAGTCACAAAACTAGTTGATTGATTGATTGTTGGTTGCTTAATGTCCAGTGGCAAATATGTTTTATGCATGTTTAGGACAATCCAAACTATTTGAAAATTCAAACTGTGATACATTTGAAGAACAGTATATATATGTATGTAACTGTAAAAGTTGATTTTTTATTTGTTTGGGGATGAGTGTTTCATTAGAGTATAAGATAAAAGCTGAGAAAAACAATATTATATTAAAGGTTTGAATTATTTCTACTTTCAGAGTTTAACTGAATTAAAGAGTGACTTTAGAGAACTGAGAAAACATGTGGAAGACAGTGGCATGCTTAAAACACAACCCTGGTTCTACGCTTTACATCTTGCTCATATCATCCTGTTAGAAGTATTTGCCTATTGTCTGGTGTCATACTATGGTGGAGGACTGTATACATTTATAGCAGCAGCAATCATTCTGGCTGTAGCTCAGGTAAAACACCATTTAGCAGATTAATTAACTATCGCTATTGTACGAAATTTTCCTTTGATCTTGCTGACAGTGACATGATAATTTCCTTTCTCGGTGGAGTCATGTGATATTAAAAATAATTGCTAGAAACTAATGGGGCACATGGCTTTGTCAATGAAATTGACATGAAAATAACTACCTCGTTTAAGGTAAAATAGCTATAAACAAATTATCATTGGTCATCTCAACTCGATTGTTTTCATTTTCCCTGTATCGGCTCAAGCCAGAAAATCAATATCTTTGAGATGATCAATGATTATTTGTAAGTACAGCATACTAATGCTCAGTGACTCAATGTAAACTCAGGAATTCTTGTGTCAGTCTCTCTCTGTTAACATATAATCATATACAAAGTATCACATTACATTTACAATGGGCCATTCCAGTTAATATCTGCTAAAGGGGGATGGATGGTCCTTTCTGAGGGTGTAAAATTTATACATCTTAGGGGTGAAATTTTGGGTTTTTTCATCTGACACGTACACTTATACGCAAAAATTTCTGAGGGTCTTGCAGCAGTAAATAATTAAAAATAATTACATCTTAGGGGTTACAAAAAATACCTATTTCAGATCTTAGGGGTGCTTTGGAATGAAGACAGTTTCTTATCATGCATTATCTGGTATTGTATTTAAAATTCTGATGGGTACAATCCTTGCAGTAAAAAATTCTGATAGGTCAATTTTTCCCATGAAAGCCCATCCACCCAATATGAACAGAAACTCTACATCTGATAGGTCTTAATTTATAAATCTGATAGGTAGTTTTTCATGATGTTTTTTTCTGATAGGTATAAAAAAAAAATCTCCCCATCCATCCCCACCTGTCAGAAATTAACTGGAATGGCCTAATGTATGCTTGACAGACAAATATAGGATGTTTTAATGAGACAAAAACAATTGATTTTTTTTGTAAGTTGAACATAAAATACAGTTTGTTGAGATTTTGAAATTTGTCTTGACATATAGGCAAGGTTTGGTCAATATGACATGTCAGACAAGTTAAGTTGACATGTCAGACAAATTTTATTCAATGTGACATGTTTGGCAAGTTTTTGATTGGCAAAAAATATCACAACCCTTTCTTGTAGGTACAAACAAGTTAATATTGACTAGATTATTGACATAATTTTATATATCCTTTATTCTTCCAGCAATTGCACTGTGGTTTAATGTAGTATTCATTATTGTTATAAATCTATATTTTAATATTTTAAATATATGCATGATATAGTTACATTCTCTCACATGTGTAATCTATAAACCTTTACATTCTTTTTCAGGCACAAGCTGGGTGGACACAGCATGATTATGGACATAATTCTGTGTTTCCAAGTCATAAAATGAACAAAATATTTCATCATATAGTAATAGGCCATATTAAGGTATGTAGAAACCAAGGTAGAAGAGGAGAAGGTTCTGTTCTGGAAAAAATTTTGGTCATAAAAGATCTCCAGTGAACCTTGAAATGAAATACTTATACATGAATTTATTAACTATGCTCCTTATTTTTAACTTATCTTCACCTGGAAAAATGTATTACAAAATATAGACACTAATAATACTATCTAAATTCACTTAATAATCTATTGTTTTATATGAAATGACTTCAAATATATGCATTTATATTTTTATGTTTGTTTGTTATTTTTTAGGGTGCATCATCTCATTGGTGGAATTTCCGTCATTTCCAACATCACGCCAAACCAAATGTTGGAAAGAAAGACCCGGATGTAGACTTCCCTTATCTATTATTACTTGGAGAACATTTTCCTGTGACCTGGGGAAAACAGAAGAAGGGTTACATGCCATATAATCAACAGCAGAATTATTTTTTCTTGAGTAAGTTTGTGACATACAGATTCCTACACTGCAACAAGTGTATTACAATATTTCTCCACTCGAGACGTTAAATTTTGTTATTTAAAGCGCGAGGCTTGCCAAGCTCTTTAAATAACTAAAATGTAACTGTCGAGAGTGGAGAAATATCTTTAATGCACAAGTTATAGTGTAGGAATCTGTTTCTTAAATGATTATTATTCTTCTTTTTTAAAGATTTTCAGAAACTTGTGTTCTTTATATGCGACATCATCAGGCATGGTTGCCTCTTTTCATGGCGTCAGATAGGAAAATTCAGAAGAAAACAAAACATTTAGACGTCATAATCAAATTTCAACTAATCATTTGCTAAGAACAGATTTTTCACTAGTGAGGAGAAATATTTTTCTCACACCGGTCAGGAAATGTAATATGTACAAAAATTAGAAAAAAAATTATTTCTGTCCTATTTCACTTGTATGATATCCAGAGACACTTTTTCTCAATATTTGCTTGTTGGAATGTTTTTCGCATACTTGTGATTTGACAAAACTGTTTTTCAAATATTTGATCATAAATAAGCTTAACTTTGATTTGCTTCACAAGGTTAAAAAAAATGAATTCCAATACAATGTGGTTAGATTTGAAGATTATGGTAACCATGTAGACAAAGTTATTGCAGCATATAGAATATAAAACCTATAATATTAACAACACCTTTCTTTTATTTTTCAGCAATGCCACCATTACTGTTGCCACTCTACTTTCACTTTGAGAATATCTTATTTGTATTTAAAAGACGTGATTGGGTGGTAAGTTTTGGAGATTTTGATTGGTCTAGAACCAAATTAATAAAATGCCATTTGTTTCTGTTTTAACTTATGATATATATCTTTGTTATTTGAACATAAGTCATACTTTCTTACATATATCATGTATATATTGCCTATGAGGTAAAACATATATTGTTACAAGAGCGCAATTATTCGTCAAGCATTTTCTATAAGGTTCTAATGGTGTTCTGTATTTTATTTCACAAAAAGAATACTCAAAGAAAAAAAAAAGTAGCATTCCTGTTACTAGAAATACCAGTGTTACATGACAACAACAAAAATATATATGATCATGCAGCAAAAATTGACAAAAATTGCATCTGAAAAACATTGTCTTTTTTTGACTTAGTGAAAAAGGCATATTCTTCTATGACTTGCTTCGTTCACTTTGTGAACAAACCCATGCCCTAAATCCAATAAAATTTATTATGACTGTATTCCGAAATTGACATATTTGACCTAGATACAACAACTGTTCATACTGGCTGTTCAAACTCCTCCCTCTGAAAAATCACAGTGCCAGCTGTTTGCTTCTTTACAAATTAAAAAGGGAGGTTCATGGAAGAGCCTACACAAACGCTTTTACACTTATACTTATCAGACATAGAAATTAGCTTAATTGTCCTATTCAGAATCGAAATATTTGCTATCACTCAGTCAAAAATAATCACGAATATAATGCCTACCCATGTTAAAACTACAATAAAGTATAGCTTGCATCAATTATTTCTTAATTTTTAATTGCTTGGAAGTGCAGAAATGGATGATATACTTCGTTAAATTTTTTTTCTGGATTTTTAAAACCCAACTTGTCTGCTCTTTGTTTGGGTTTTTGTCTCTTTGAAATATTCCACATTTCCTTTCTCAATTTTTATTTTAGCTTTTGATTAAAAGTAATTCAAATCCTGTACCATCCAATCATAAGTCAGTCAGTCGTACAAGATTCTTTTCTGAGTACAACCTTTGGGTAAAAAAACTTGCCTGTAATGCATTCATAAGGAAGATGAGTTTTCATGGTTATATACATATTTGCATAATATAATAAGTTACCACGCAATGCACATAAAAATAGATTTTTTGTTTGTTTTTTCAGGATTTGTTGATGACAATATCATTCTTTGGACGCTATTTTTACCTGTACACCCAGTTCTGGGGTGCATGGGGAGTTTTTGGATTCTACATGTTTGTAAGGTGTGTATTTGTACTTATATATAGTAATGATAATCATATACAGCTATTGGTGATTTAAAGAGTCGTTCCCAACTGAAGAATGTAAAAAATAAGACATGTGGTATGATTACTAATGAGACAACTTTCCACCAGAGACCAAATGACCAGGTAGCAACTATAGGTCACCCTACAGCCTTTAACAATGAGCAAAGCCCATACCACATAGATAGCTATAAGATAGCAACTATAGGTCACCCTACAGCCTTCAACAATGTTCAAAGCCCATACCACATAGAAAGCTATAAGATAGCAACTATAGGTCACCCTACAGCCTTCAACAATGTTCAAAGCCCATACCACATAGAAAGCTATAAGATATCAACTATAGGTCACCCTACAGCCTTCAACAATGTTCAAAGCCCATACCACATAGAAAGCTAGAAGATATCAACTATAGGTCACCCTACAGCCTTCAACAATGTTCAAAGCCCATACCACATAGAAAGCTAGAAGATATCAAAAATGTAAAAAAAAAAAACAACACCGAAATAATAGCCTGATTTATGTAAATGTACAAAAACAATGAGAGAAAAACAAATATGAAATACAGCAACAAGCAACAACCCCTGAATTACAGATTCACTTAAAATATTGCGTGTTACTCATTGTTACTCAGATTCTAGAAACTGATCTATATAGCAGATATTTGAAAAACAATTATCAACGTGAATTTAGTTAATATGGTTATGATACTATTTCACATGTGATATTTTTTATCAGATTTCTGGAAAGCCACATGCACAGGTTTGTGTGGGTAATACAGATAATAATACTTTTTCACATGTGATGTTTTTTTATTAGATTTCTGGAAAGCCATTGGTTTGTGTCGGTGACACAGATAACGATACTATTTAACATGTCATATTTTTTTATTAGATTTCTGGAAAGCCATTGGTTTGTATGGGTAACACAGATGAGCCACATATCAATGAAGATTGACATTGAACGAGATAATGATTGGTTCACGTCACAGCTGATATCTACGTGTAATGTTCACCAAGGACTCTTCAACGATTGGTTCACGGGACATTTGAACTTTCAGATAGAACATCAGTAAGTTGAGTGCTAATGTTTATAACAATAATTTTAAGAAGAGAATATATACCAAAGGGACATAGCTTTGCGTCATAAATCTTTTCACACTTACATATATACATAATATATATCCTAATGTAATCATTATATTTTCTGATTAGATAACTTGATTATTGAGACCTATTATCAAATTCATGACTCAAATCAGATATGAACTTAGATATTAAGGTGACTTATAGACCAATTGGGTGTATATGTATATATTATGTTAAACTGTGTTGATTGACACATTATTGTAAATACATTAGTCACTATAATAAATAATCTACCTTCTATTACACAAATAGAAAAAAAAAGAATAATGAATTGCACATTTCTGTATCCCTCTGATCTTGTTGCATTCATCTGTTATTTTATTTACAAAATGATAACTTTTAATGTTTTATCCTCATGTTATGATATATATATATTTATGTAGGGTAGAAAATGAAAATAAAAGGTGTGAATTCCATGAATTATGCATACATTTAATTTTGAGACGTGTTTAGAAACATGAAATAACAAATGAATTTGGTAGGCTAAACCAGGTTTTATTTACATTATTAAAGTACTACTACATGAATTACTATTATGAAATTAAATGTTCTTGTAAATAAATACATTTGTCTTTCAGTTTGTTTCCTACAATGCCTCGTCATAATCTACATAAAGTGGCACCGCTAGTCAAGTCTCTGTGTAAAAAACACAACATTGAATACATTAGTCTTCCTCTGTTTGGAGCATTTGCTAGACTGGTTACGTAAGTAGAGTTATTTCCCATTATCATGCAGTGTACAGTTAATCATCATACCACTTTTATTGCAAACAACATATTTTCTGTCCATAAAAGTTTTGCAACTAAACCTATGCTTTGTTTGTTTAGTGTACAATTATTGTTTTCTTGATTTTTTTGTCATGTAAAAATTATTATATTTAGTTAAAATTATTAAAAAATCTCTACTTTTTGATGTGCACATGCTTAGAAATAAATAATAAAAAAAAAGAACCCAGAAAAGATATTTACAAAGTGATTGTATTTTGTATTCATTGGCAAAAACATATTTTATGTAAAGTTTGTTCTCTTTATTAGTAGACAAAATGTTCCTAAATTCATCTATTTCTTCTTTAAAATATCTGAAAATTTCCATTTCAAGTTTAATAATGATAAAAGAATTAACTAAAAATCATTAGGGGCCTTGGTATATGATATTAAAATTTGTCAAAAGAACACAATATTTTGTCACATTATATGATGATTAAAACATTTTTTTTTATCTTTTTCAGTTCCCTGAAGAAGTCTGGAGAGTTATGGTACGATTCATATTACAATGGATAATAAACATAATCACAGACTGACAGCCTGACAGCCTGAATACTCTTCTGGAAATTAGTTATCAATATCTTTATGTTTTAACTTATTGTTTAATTGTGCATATGTATTTCTTTCACTAATAACTTTTATGCTTTGTTAAATTTGTATGTTTGTGTGTTTTTTGGGAGTTTGAAGTGCAAATGAAAGTGAAAAGTTATCTCTATATATAGAGAGAGGAGAAATTGTTTTCTTACACTCATCCTGATATGAGAAAATAGCATGAAAATTAGAGAATCATTTTTTTTTATCCTCACGACAAATACAACCATGACATATAATAAAATCTCAATACTTTTTGCTAGCATCTGAACCAATTATTTGTTTGTTAAACATGAAGTGGTATAATTTTGTAAAATAAAAGATTCACTATAAAAAAAAAAATTTGAATTATTTTTTTTGCCACTTAAAGTTTTTCAATTAATGTTGTTTAAATGACTATATGTGTTCCCTGTAAACCAAACACTTTTTTAGTAAAATGTGCAAGCTTTAATGATTTTATTTTAATGTGTTTAACAGCAGCAATATAAGACTAGATATAGTACTGTGGATTCAAGTTTCGTGGATTATGGGAAACTTGCATGTTCGTGGATATTTGATTTCCTGGTTTTGCCATTCTCCGCAAACAAAGCCTATAGAAAATTGTAATTGGTTGAACATTAAAATGCTTGGATCCCTGCACCCACGAAACCAACAAAAATTGGTATTCAATGAATGATAATAAATCCACAGTAAATCATAAATTCTGGCACTAATATGTCACTATTTTGTTTTTAAGGTTTTTACAATATGAAAATATGTAGTGCGAAAGGGGTGTCATGTCATAGTGTGGACACATATTTGTTTTTATTCCTTGTTAACACCTGTTCAGCATTGTTTTTTTTTATCAAAAAAATATTTTTTTACATCCAGTTTTTTAAAAGTATGATAGATGTGAGAGTGTTTTTAGTTATAAATATCAATCCTTTTTTATCTGTGATAGTTTAAGTATTATTCCACTGAGTATTTGACCATCAAATATATTTATATTTATTAAAAACAAACGTTGCAAAAATGTGCTATATTTATAGGTAAACATTTCTTCGTTAAAAACATTATTTGCATGCTCATTGTAAGGTATATTGTCAGCATTTTATGTATTATATGTAGATCCATCAGTGATGTAACGCTGCTACCTGTTTGCAATAAAATCACAATATAAACATGTTGATACTTTAAATTTTTGATTGTGCAAGTGATATTTTCCAAAAATCTACTTTTTAAAAAGGGGGGGGGGGGGGGGTTGAAGGACCTTTATACTTCAGGATCGGGTGTTTTTAAGCTCAGGATTTTGGGATTGATCCTTTCGGAATCCTTGATTCCTTTTAATTTCAGAATGTTGGGATTCAAATTTCTTTAAATTCAGACCTAGGGATTTCATGTTTATAAGCTGAGGATCCCCCCTTTTAACAATCAACTGCAATACAAGGGAGATAACTCTATTTTTATTTACAGTATAAAAAGAAAAGTTTGTATATGTTATGTTCCACCATTGTGTATTTATGATTTAACTAATGGCAATCTATGGTTCACCTTAAATGTATCATGGTTAGGTCTGGCAATCTATGGTTCACCTTAAATGTATCATGGTTAGGTCTGGCAATCTATGGTTCACCTTAAATGTATCATGGTTAGGTCTGGCAATCTATGGTTCACCTTAAATGTATCATGGTTAGGTCTGGCAATCTATGGTTCACCTTAAATGTATCATGGTTAGGTCTGGCAATCTATGGTTCACCTTAAATGTATCATGGTTAGGTCTGTCAATCTATGGTTCACCTTAAATGTATCATGGTTAGGTCTTATATGTCTGCAATAGTTTCCACATGTTAGACCTATCCTTGATATAGATTTAAAACAGGATCTCATTTAATATATTTAAAGTGTGGATTATAATCTGATCTTTTGATTGGTAAATATTTACTTTTTGATATTAAAATTGTACAAAATAGTAATTTTCTCTTTTTAGTATGTGAAATGTCTAACAAATTTTTCTTGATTCTTTTTATTTAAAGCATAAAGTTCTTGTTAACAATAATCATAAAATTTTAAAGGCCAATTTATACGGAAATGGACCAAATTTTGTTTTCTTGTAAATCCTTAAAGAAATGAAGCAATTTATGTCAACTGTTTATTCATACAATTTTACAGTTTTATAAAAAAATATATATTTTGTGTAAAGTTAATAATTATTTTCTCTATATTAATGTTATTTGCTTTATATGAGAATAACTTCATTAATATTAGAATTTTATTTTATTATTTACTCTAAATATGATTAAATCTACTTATGCATGTAAATTATTAACATACTTAATAAGATATGTTTTGAACTTTGATTATCTTAAACATAACAGAAATATTTATATAAAAAACTGTAACTTTACTAAGAATATATGTAGTGAATTTAATGTTGATATGAATGTGTATTATTTATAGATTATCATTGGTCATCTTAACGAGATTGATTTTTATGCTCCACCTACGATAGTAGAGGGGCATTATGTTTTCTGGTCTGTGGGTCCATTCGCTCGTCTGTTCGTTCGTCCCTTCGTCCCGCTTCAGGTTAAAGTTTTTGGTCGAGGAAGTTTTTGATGAAGTTGAAGTCCAATCAACTTGAAACTTAGTACACATGTTCCCTATGATATGATCTTTCTAATTTTAATGCCAAATTAGAGTTTTTACCCCAATTTCACGGTCCACTGAACATAGAAAATGAAAGTGTGAGTGGGCATCCGTGTACCTGGGACACATTCTTATTTTGCTTGAGTTGGTAAGGCAAGAGTAAGAAAAGTAACCAATTTATCACTTTGTACCTATGACAACGTTGTTAATTTCATTGACAATGCACAATCACCCTTAAGTTCTAGCAAGAATTTTTCATATCACTCTACTGCACTGAGAAAAGAAATTATCAGTCAGTAAGATCAAATGAAAATTTTGTAAAATAGGAATAATCGTCTTTACATTATGGAAATATTTTGATAACATTCAGTAATGTACTAAAAATTTTATGAAGTGAATTAAATGGTTATATGAATGTGTATTATAATTTATTATTATTGTCTATATAAAGTGATTGATACTATATATTTCAGGGGCAGTAAACTTAGCTTTTGTCTTTCAGAAATATCATAAATTATATGATGATTTTTCAGGGAAAGTAGTTTGCTAGTTCACCTATCGAAAGTGTTCATAAAATAAATAAGCAATATAAAAATCTGGAGGGCAAAGGTTTTTTTCCAATTTTCCAATTTTGATTTTGAATTTTGATAGCATTATTTAATTTGTTATCAGTATTTCCAATTATTGCAATAATTAATCAAACATTATTGTCATTTGTACAACGGCTGCAAAAATAAATGTACTTAAAATTTTCTCAGTTTATTACCAACCCTAAAACAAGAAAAAAATGCAATACAAATCTTGAGGTCATAGTGCAATTTTCAACAATAAAAATTAGTTTAAATTAAATGTCAAGCTGTGAATAGCTTGGAGTCTTGGCAATTATATTGATATAAATGATTCTTAAAGTATTAAAAAATAGATGTAACATACTTATTTATTCATTCAATAATCTCACGTCTAATAATTTTTAAGGTTGATTACAATTGTATGTATACTGAGTGACAATAGAAATTCAATTCTAATGTCAATTTTCTGTTTAATACAAATGAAAAAAAAAACATTCATTGCAAGATTTAGCAGCTTCTGCAGGGAAGCAACCAAAACTTTGCAGACAAATTTTCAAGGATTCCAGATTTTTAGATTAAAGTATCTTACTATTATTCCCTTTTTAACTTTGCAAGTTCTTAAGAAATTTTAACCACATAAATGTAGAAGGAACTCTGCTGGCAAATAATTAAAAGAATGGCAAATGTTGAGGTTTTTTTAGCGACCTTCGACTATCCAGGAGTGCCTTGCATGGTCAGCTATGGCAAATATAATTACAGTTATATAAAATTTGTTAGTTTAGATTTTGACCACTTTGAGATTAGTGGAAAAGTTTATAAAATAGTTGATTTGAGACAAAATCGTTTCAAGTGCATTGAATTTCTGTTGGTTCTCAGTATAGTTTTCTGTTATTTAATGCATTTCTTAATGTGTTTTCAATCAAATTTATTTTTTATAGATGTTTTTAAAGCTTAATGTTACTTTTACATTTTTCACAATAAAATTTACTTTTGAGACCTTTATTTTTATTTATTTAAAGTGAATAAAATGAGATGGCATTCTACCAACATATATAACTAACAGGCATATAATCTAGAGATATTTGTGGCACGCACTCCACACATTGAGGCCTTGCTCCAACTCATTGAGTGGTCTATATTTAGCCTGTTGCAAGACAAACGTTCTGTCCATTTACAATGCCCCCTTATTATACAGTTATGGTCCTTTGTCCCTTTGGACCATGTTAACCAGACCTCACTATTGAAATATTTGTTAATGAAAATAAGGTGCAGGGGCGGATCCAGCCACTTTAAAAAGTGGGGGTTCCCAACCTAGGACAAAAGGGGGGGTCCAACTATATGTCCCCATTCAAATGCATTGATTGGCCAAAAAAAAGATGTGGTATGAATTCCAAACAGACAACTCTCAATCTAAGTCACAATGTATAAAAAGTAAAGAAATATAGGTGAAGTAAAGCCTTAAATTTGTGCTCACCCTGATGCATGAAATATTTGCCACTGGACGAAAGGCAAGCAATCAAACTCATTCAGAGGTGATGCCTTTTATCCTAACATAAGAAGATGTGGTTGTATTGTTAATGAAATAACTATTTACCCAAGGCCCAAATGAAGTAGACAATGTCTGTGTCATTTTGGTCTTTTGTGGATAGTTGTCTCATTGGCAATCATACCACATCTCTTTTTTTATATTAGGATGTAAGTACTGATATAGGTCACCGAACAGCCTTCAACAGTTAGAACCTCATAGTCCGCAATAATTGTTGACGACAACAACAAAATATAAAATCAAAATCAAATATGACAAAATTATTGATCAAAAACAAATAATCATGACGAATTTGGAAAGCAAAAAATCTTAAAAAACTGCAAATATCAGTCGACTCATTAGATCGACACGAGTCCCTAAAAGAAAAGTGCATTTTGAAGACACAGAACCCATACTAGCGTGTAGTTACATTATGCAGTATTGGATTTGCTCATGTATTCAGTTTGTATTTAAGGTGACCAGGAATTGCTTACCAACTGTCGTTTGGTTTTTAAGTGAACTATTGTCTTATTGGCAATTATAGAGCATCTCCTAAATTCTATATTAATACAGGTTAATGAATATTGGTATGATAGGATCCAATGTTTGTTTAGATATCAATCCTCACACGCGATGCAGACCAGTACAGGGAAAGCATACACATATTAAAGAACTTGATAGTGTATAGCAAATATAACTTATTAATAGTGTATTTATGTTCGATTAGTACACAGAACAATGTGAAAGAGCAGAGAAAAACATGCTTTTTAAATTAAACTCTGCAGCAATTTCAGTATTGCAAAAAGTACTATACGTTGTGATTTAACAACAACGTACAGTATCTATAAAACAGCTACCAATAAATCTATCAAGCGAAATGATAGATATTTTAAGGATTATTCTTGAGTTTGGCAGCTTCATACTAACCATTATATTACCGCAAAGAACTGGATGCAAAGTATATGAACGATTTTTTAAAACTTTTTTTCTCTTTTTATCAGATTGTAGGTTCAGGTCTCAATATGCCTATTTTTAAGTGATCATGTTTGTTTAATTTTGTCGCGTGCGTTTACTAACTTAAAAATTCTCATAGTCTATTCATTTATTGTTTCGTTGCTTTTAAGTAGCTATCTTCCCTTATTTTTTAATTTGATTTTTATGAATGTGCGATATCAATTTTGGACAAAATGAGAACAAAGCCTTGCAGTCGATTTCATTTAGCGTATTTGAAAATTCGATAAGAAAACGATACTGTTTATTTAGAAACTATATAAATAATTTCTTTTTTTTTGATGAGTATGCCACATTTTATCAGCAAGATTCTTTTCCAAGTTCCTGTCATCAAATGGCTGATAATATTTATATAGTATAACCTATCCAGAAATGGTATTAAAACTTTGTAGTATTTACGTGTATTTGTGAACATGTAAAATATGCCACATAACCGCGATCGAATGCGAAGTTAGAATAGATAAACGTGGATACAGGATTTATCATCCATCCTTTGTTATATAATCGATTATAATTTTTTAAACCATTGAACGCGCATTCGTTTAGTCAATACTCCCGCCATATGTTACACTCTATAGATTGATAGCGTTAACTTTAAATTTCATTATCGTAATTTAAATATTGTCCCCACCGCGTAGTACAACATTTTTTAAATAATGCGGTTTTACATCTTAATTTTATACTTTGTGTATCAAAATGTTTATTCCGAACTTTTCACAACTTATGTAAACTTTGAGAGATATTATCAAATGGAAGAGGAATTAATAGTACTAACGGATTTAGTTATTCAACAGGAGCGGATAATACACGGAGAGGACGTACATAACTTTAATAATATAACACAGTAAGTTATTAAGTATTAATAGATTAAAAGGGGGGTCGCCGGAGCTTATGCAGCTATTTAAGATAATTTACTAGACTTTTTGAATTTTCAACTCTGCGTATAACGCTGCCTCAAATTACCCCTCAATTCCCCTTTTCAAAATTTGGGATCTGCATTTCAGTTCAAAGTCGATGGAGTTTATTATAAAAAAGAAGTTGTGGTATGATTGCTAATGAGACAACTCTTTTTCAGCGACCACAAGGACACAGAATTAACAACTCTATTATCGTATGGCTTTTGCTTTAATTTTATCAATAGAAAGTAGAAGCATTTTTTAACACATGATGGAAAAAGTAAAATCACACAAATACTGAACTGCGAGGACTATTCAAAACCGAAAGTACCTAATCAAATTGCAAAATCAAATGATAAAACACATCAAACGAATGGACAACAAATGTCAAATTTCTGACTTGGTACAGGCATTTTTAAATGTAGAAAATGTTGAATTGAACCTGGTTTCATAGCGCAGTAAATCTTTCACTTGTATGACAGTCGCATTATATTTACAACGATGCGTGAATAAAACAGACATAATAGGTAAAATTGTCAAAATAAGGGTACAACAGTCATCACTGTGTTAGAATCTCAATTAGAACAAAAAACAAACAAATATTTAACAAAGAAGCACAAATTAAGACGCATCTTTCCAATTTAACAACCACAGTTATTGCTTACTTGTATATATGTATTTTAAATCAACCCATAAATGAATGAATATATTCTGCGCATGCTTGACGTAATTTCCAGTGATAGAAGCAATTTGTTTCATCATTATTAAACGTTACATTGGAATAGAGATACTTGTCTAACAAAAATAATATGAATCAACCATAATTTCTAAGATCCAATAGACACGAAACAGAATAAAGTTATATCGTTAGAGAAAACTTTTGAGTATTGTGGCAGTAATATTACATTATTTTCACAGCTTGAAACTTAGTTAGATGTAGAAAAAAAAATCATTTGGCAATCCTCAAACTTTTGAGATATACATAGTGTTTTAATCAAACAATAGCAAAAGATTAAGCATGTAATGGCCCAAAAGTAAAAAAGTAGGGTCGGTGTAAAAAAAACTGTTACAATCCGAATGGATCACATCCAATATGATGTTTATATGATCGCAACAGATGTCTACTAGTAATTTACAAAGAAGATCGATTTGTGCAACAATAGATAATGTAAGATCTAACAAACTGTATCATAATTAAAACTATTGCAAAATAAACGAATTGACTTTGCAACTTTACTGAGAAAGAGGCTGTGTCAAATTCAATTGACTTCAAACTTTAGTTTAGTCACTAAATCCTAAAGCTTTAAAAAGATACTGAAATTTTGATAATTTATAAGAGTCTTCGACAATTGAAATTGAAACGTAACATAGCCGTTAAATCAAAACGTTATCAACACATTGCTATTGAAGTCAGTTGTGATACAATGTCGAAAACTTTGCGTATTTTTGCATGACATTTTGCTTCGAAGAACTATTTGCATAACCGTGATTTTTGTATCTAAAAGACAAAGCATAGCTTTTAATTACTCTCTATAAATTTGGTTTTGATGAAGAATGAAATATTTTTATTCACTTTGTCTCGCCCAGTATGACTAACTTTTCTTAATCGTCATCAATATTTAGGTTCATGTTAAATTCAAATGTGTGTTTATACACCTATTACGTTGTCAAGCTTTCACGTTATGGATTTAAACGAAACTTGTGCAAAATCTTGTTTATGACCGAGAGACAGCATCTATAGCAAAACTTTGATATAAATTTTCTCGTAAATTTCTGCATATTACTGATAAATAGATAGACTTTTTTTGTATTTAAGTTAGAAATCAGATACTGCTTTAACGATTTTAGACAAAGCTAATTTTGTCCAACCTTCATAGAATTTATGAAACCTCGATGATAGAAGTTTTGTTAGTAAAAGAAAGAATTTGAAGAAAAATTTTGATTTTTGTTTTATTCGTTTTCCATACATGTGTTTTACTGAATGATTGACTCTAGTTGGCAATTTTGGAATAAATTGCATGGGATGTTCATTCACAAAACATATTTAGTTTTTGAGTTAATCAACCCAATTCACACGACAATCACATCAATAATATGTTAATTTTTTTTTCTGTTCATAGTTTTCGAGATTAATCACTTAAATGATTTCTTCTTTCAGTACGATTGACGAAGCGAAATCGATCCACTTGCAGCATGTAGAGGACATCGAAACATATCTCTCCCATCCTATAAATACATTTCGTCTGTCCAGACGCCTTGCCCAAAATTGGAAACAGATTATTGGACAGATGATGGAAACAGACACATGCGTAAAAGGTAAATATAGATTTGATTGTATATTCGGCACTATTGTCTATTTCGTATATATAGAGGCTAATTTGTTTGTTGTGGAGGAAGCTATAATATTCATAGATAGTTTCGCGCAATAGTTTCTGTAGAATGAACCGGTAGATGGTTTCAATGTGTAGCAAGTACTAACACTTGTGTGCAAGTTTTACTATTGGAGTGATTGATTGGCAGTTCAATTAAAGTCAGATTAGAATATTTTAAAACACCTTTGCAACTAACTAAAAGAAAAAGACAAAAATACAACTCACTTTATAATTCGGTTAGCATAAGAAATAAACTCATCATAGATACCAGGATTGAAATTTAAAGTTGTGCCAGACGCGCATTTCGTCTACAAAAGACTCATCAATGACGCTCGAATAAAAAATGTTAAGGCAAAATAAAGTACGACTTTGAACAGCATTAAGGACCAAGCATTCTGAAACGTTTTGCCAAATACAGCTAAGGTAATCTATTCCTAAGGTAGAAAAGCCTTAGTAATTTAAAAATTCAAAATTTTGTTAACAGTTAATTTATAAATATAACCATATCAATGACAACTCATGTCAATACATATGTGCTGACTACTAGACTTCTGATATACTCGGGGAATAAAAACTCCACCAGTAGTGGCATCGACTCAGTGATTGTAAATAAAATCATAGATACCAGAATTGACATCTTAAATTTGCGCCGGACGCGCGTATTTTCTACAAAAGTCTCACCAGTGACGCTGGAATAAAAAAATGTTAAAAAGTTTAAAAGGCCAAATAAAGTACGAATTTGAACAGCATTACGGACCAAACATTCTGAAACGTTTTGCCAAATACAACTAAGGTAATCTATTCCTAAGGTAGAAAAGCCTTAGTAATCTAAAAATTCAAATTTTAATTAACAGTTAATTTATAAATATAACCATATCAATGACAACTCATGTCAATACAGATGTGCTGACTACATGGCTGGTGATACACTCGGGGAAATAAAAACTCCACCAGCAGCATCGAATCAGTGGTTGTAAATAAACTCACCATAGCTACCAGGATTGAAATTTTAAAATTGCGCCAGGCGTGCGCTTTTTCTCGAAAGTCTCACTAGTGACGCTCGAATAAAAAATGTTAAAAAGGCCAAATAAAGGCATACGAAATTGAAGAGCGTTGAGGACCACATATTTCTAAAAGTTTTTCCAAATAAAGCTGAGGTAATTTATTCCTGAGGAAGAAAAGCCTTAGTAATTAAAAGAATATTCGATCATTTCGACCTTTGCTCGACTAATGTCTGATCATTTCAGAGTGGTCGAATGTTGAGGCAAAGGGATCGGGTATTGGTCGAGTTGGTCTGGGGTAAAATAAATATAGAAGTCGCAGTGATCTGGAAGCGATCGGGCATTGGTCGAGTTAATCTGGAAATGATCAGACATTAGTCGAGCAAAGGTCGAAATGATCGAGTACTGATCTGAAATTTTGTTGTATACCGACCAATCCCGATCTCTACACGATCCTTTCTCGATCAATTCGACCGCTACTCGACGAATTCTCGATCTCTTCTCGGGTGACTTGCTTCTCGGACCTTACTCGATTGTTTTTGACATGTCAAAAACTCTCGGGTAGATGGTCAGATCGATGACGAATAGGGTAGACTATCCCGAACATCCTTGTCGATTGAGTCAGACCAGTCTCCCGATCACGTAATTTGTCTTGAACGGGCTTGATCGAGTTTGATCTGATCGGCAGTGTGAACCTAGCTTAACAGTTAATTTATAAATATGACCATATAAATGATAATTAATGTCAATACAGAGGTGCTGAGTACTGGGGTGGTGACAAACTCGGGATATAAAAACTCCACCAGCAGCGATATTGACCCAGTGGCTGTAAATGAACTCATCATAGATACCGGGATTGAAATTTTAAATTAGCACCAGACGCCCGTTTTGTAAATTGACATGAATTGAAATGACAATAATCTTATGGTCTATATTGAAATGACAATAATCTTATGGTCTATATTGAAATGGATTTGAAATGAAAATGTTTATATTTGCTAGGATTTGAAAAAAAACCGTATTTTTGGAATGCTCAAGAAAGCAATCTAAAGGGTTCTTTCTATCTTTGGTGTATAACTTCTCATTTACCCTTAGTAAATTTCCATTTACTGAATATGATATTCAATGAAAACCATTACCTAAATATTGTGCTGTATTTCACCAAATGGTTCTTAATTTTTTTTTTTTTTACCTTACATACAATAATAAGACAAAACTATTAATTTGAACTAAATGAGTATTTATTTTCTACTTTAGCCTTAAGAGTGAAATTACAAAATATGGAGGATAACATCCCAGACGACAAGCAGCTCACAGAAATTGCCAATTCCGTGCTCAATTTGGAACAATTTCACAACATAACAATTGGCGAACTTTTGTTGGGCGAGATTAATGGTCATTTACCTCACGAACCTTTAAAACTTGGAGATCTTGTATATATAGCAAAGGCCGCATACGACACTGAACAGTATTACTATACCATCACATGGTTGCGACACGTGATAGACGTAATTAAGGTTCAACGAATTGATGACGTCGATGGCGAATATACAAAAGCCGCTGTTTATAGTTTACTGTCGTCTGCATACTTTAAAGTAAGTAAAGAGTCTCAAATGAGTTATAGAATACACTAGTTATAAATAAAAAGGGATTCCATATTAAGTAGGCAGAATGATTATCAAAAACAAAAGAAAGGTTTGCTTGCCGAAGGTCCTAATTGAGCTTTTTTTCGTTGGATATTGGGATTTTCGAGTTTAACAGT